>JAODFY010082882.1:0-11910 GCA_027580055.1 Paracaudina chilensis | reverse complement strand
TACTCCTAATAGAAAAATACCAGTACTACTGATATACATGTACAGTGTGAGCTACTGTGCCATTGGCACTCTTGTTTGTTAACCTTTTTGGTTAAAATAACTGATACGCATCACCAGTAGGTCCGGTACCACAATATTAATTTCATGTCATGCTTTATACAAAAAAAAAAATGATAGCAAACTTGTTCATGGCCCTTAATAAATATGGCAACTTGAAATTACTAATAAGCCTGTTCACACACATGCAAATCTGCCGTATTACCGTGATTGAGTTAAAGCAGCAGCAAGGAAGGGTAAACAGTTTGGATTTCCGTTTGTAATATGTAAATGACGTGAAATTATTGCCTGATTCCTTACTACATGACGTATCCTAGGTTATACAGTATGTGTAATTATATTGTTTGCACGTGTCCAGTTAAAAAAAGTTTGATTCAATATTTGTTCTTCCCTGATTCAGTTCTTATCCCATTGTATCGTTGGATCATCCCTAGAAGAAGTTGAAGAAGAAGAAGATGCTGCCTCAGTCCATAGTGATGGAATCCCTCCTAAAGAAGGCACATATAAAATCATTGGTACTCTCCAAGACTCCACCAAGGAAAAGCCAGAGTGGGTTCATGAAATCATTGATGTGAGATATATTACATAATTAATACCCCAATTAAAAACTAGCCTGGTTGACTTAAATATAAATTAATTAAAATGATGGCATGCCATACATGCAACCATGCACTAACTAATCAGAGTCCTTGGTAGCATGCTGTATGCACATGCAACCATACACTAATCAGAGTTCTTGATGGCATGCTGTACATGCAACCATGCTCTAATCAGAGTTCTTGATGGCATGCTGTACATGCAACCATGCTCTAATCAGAGTTCGTGATGTCATGCTGTACATACAACCATGCTCTAATCAGAGTCCTTGGTGGCATGCTGTATGCACATGCAACCATACTCTAATCAGAGTTATTGATGGCATGCTCTACATGCAACCATGCTCTAATCAGAGTTCTTGATGGCATGCTGTACATGCAACCATGCTCTAATCAGAGTTTGTGATGTCATGCTATACATGCAACCATGCTCTAATCAGAGTTCTATGGACATGCAACCATACCCTAATCAGATTTCTTGATGGCATGCTGTACATGGAACCAGGGTTTGGTTTTCGACTGTCAAAAACCTATTATTGATGTGAAACCTGTCAAAAACACCTTTTCGATGTTGAAGAAAACATCAAAAAGTGTTTAAAAAAATGTTGAAAACCTTAAATGATGACAGTCGTGCAAAGAGATTTTTAGTGTATTTTTAGTAGGTAAAGGGACTAATATTAAAGTTAAGTTTAGTTGAAGTTAACTAAAGAAATAGCTAAAACACTATATCATATACCAGAATGCTCTGTTTAATGAGAGATTAACAAAAGACATGTTTGGAATTATATTTGCCAGCAGATATAATTAGACTACTTGCTATTTATTGCATTAGTGAAAACAAATATATGATAATTTACATTTTGGTCAACCATTATTATGAATGCAGTCAATTGTACTCCTGTCATGATTTTTGTTACACTGAAGAGAGCAATTTCGCCCATGCTCCCAGATCCCAAGCCCAGATGACTGAGACACAATGCTATGTTGAATTTGAATGTCCATAAAAGACTGAGAGCCCAATTTTTTTCTTCTTTGCAAATTTATTCTGTTCCAGGAACAAAATACTATGACTATAAAGCCTCATAATGACCTATTATTATGCTAATTTCATATTTAATTTTTCAGATATCTGAAAAAGAGAAGATGCTGGAGCACTTGTCAGAATGTGATGTTGTCATGTATGACATCACAGAGAGTGATGAGCAGATAGAAGAAGCATCGTGGGCTGTTTCTGGTATCATATAAAACTATTTAACTTTTAATTAGGTGTACCACAGAGCCATGAAAATAATATGAAGGTTTAATGGCTACCATAAATAACATTGTATAGCAAATAATGGTTGGTACCGGGTGGGGAGACACACAAACAACATTTCAGCAAATGTAAATCCATTTCTTAGCAATATCACAAATCTTATTGGGTGAGGGGCACATGTTGGGGCACACATGTGGGGGCACACATTCCCTTTCCCCATGCCCCTCCTTGGTGATGCCAATGTGTGGTGATAGAAGGGCTACAAATTTACATGTACCGTTGTCACAAATAGTGCAAAATGAACAAGTTCCTTAGTGTGAAGCTCCATATCAACTTTGTATACATGTATTTCCATTTACTTATCAGGTCTTCATGCAGAGCTTGAACATTTTGAAGTTCCAAAGATGTTTGTCTTAATATCGACTATCATGACCTGGTCAAAGAGCAAGCCAGTTGATCCAGTGAGTATAACTATCAGTTGTGAGTAGATTCTTACAGAACATGCTGTGAGTTCAACATGAATTTTAGCTTTATTTGTGGTGATTCTGATAGCCCTTACACTGATGATGTATATATATAACATCAAAATACATTTTTCATGCAAATATAATGTTACTAGTACATTCCTTGCTCCTTTTTTTCAAAGGAAACTTTACAAATATCGGTTGGCCATTATTGGCAGAAGCTTTTTGCCCATAACAATATTGTGTTGTTAACACAAATATCGGCTGATAGGAATATTGAATGCATAATTAATACTAATAACATTGACCATATATCCCCAACCCTACCCTACTGTATCACTGATGTGTCAAATCACCATTAATCAGTAACCCTACCCTATATCACTGATGTGCCACATCACAATATATCCCTAAATCCTACCCTAGAATATCATAGAACATCACCAAAGTCCTGCCATGTTATATATCACTGATGGACCACATCATTATATATCCCTAATCCGACCTTAGCATGTCACTGATGTGCCACATCACCATATATCCCCAGCCCTACCATACAATATTACTGATGTACTGGCCACATCACCACACATCACCATTCCCTGCTGTAGTCTATCACAGAAGGATGTAGCATTCTGATCATATCACCAAGTAATATATTGGTACCATGCTGATTGAACCCATAACTGTAATTTAAAGAAGATATGTTTCATCACTGATTGAGCACCATAGCCAGGTTAGGTGTCAAATGGAGGGGGGGGGGCAGGAAATATATATCCAGGTAGTCAGAGGGGTAAAATATTTTCAGGAGTCTTTTAATGCAATGCAACATCCCCTCCACACGGCCCCCTCTGACTATGGGTCTATACCTGAAGTCTTTTTATCTGTCTAGGATGATCCTGAGATTCCATTTACTGAGGAGGATTACCGGCGAAGGAAGCCACACACAAACTTCAGAAACCACATCAGTGCTGAGAAATTAGTCATTAAATTAGGCAAAACAGTGAGTATTCCTGAGATATAATTTTTGCATAAAACATAAATTTATATAAACTCTTACATTTGTACCTTTTTTGGTTCCGATGCCGAAGGCAGCATCAGAACCTATGCAGTCAAGTTGGCCTGTGTGTGTATGTGTGTGTGTGACACTTTAGCTTGTAAACATGATACCTCAAGAAGGAGAAGGTGGAATCATATTGTACTTGGTATATATGTTGGCCATATTGAGTACATGATCCATGTTGTTTGTGGTGGCCATGCCTTGAATATTAATGAAGGGGCGGGGTTTAAAGTAAAATTCTTAAAATGTCAATACCTTCACAACGGTTTGTCTGATCTGCTTCATACATGGTATAGTGATGTAATTTGATGAGTGGTACAGTTTCCCAAGACAGTTACATTTCAACTAATTAGTATTCATGAGTGGGCGGGGCTTATGCTAAATGGCTAAAAATAGCTTGAAAACACAAAATCTCAAGAAGATGAAGTTGGAATGATATCATACTTGGTATAAATGTTGGCCATATTGAGTACATGATCCCTATTGTTTTTGGTGGCCATGCCGTGAATATTAATGAAGGGGCGGGGCTTAAAGTAAAACTCTTAAAATGTCAATATCTTTGCAATGGTATGTCCGATCTACTTCATAATTGGTATGATGATATTAGTTGATGAGTGGTACATTTTCCCAAGACAGTTACATTTCAACTAATTAGTATTCATGAGCGGGCAGGGATTATGCTAAATCGCTAAAAAATAGCTTGTTAACACAATATCTCAAGAAGGTGAAATCGGAATGATATCATACCTTGTATAAATGTAGCCATAATGAGTACATATTCCCTGTTGTTTTTGGTGGTCATGTCATGAATATTAATGAAGGTGCGGGCTTAAAGTGAAATTATTAAAATGTAAATATCTTCGCAACAGTATGTCCGATCTGCTTCATACTAAGTATGCTGATGGAAGCTGATAAGTGGTACTATGTCACATTACATTCACATTTTATCTAATTAATATTCATGAGTGGGTGGGGCTTATGCTTAATCGCTCAAAATAGCTCAATAAAGGGGAGTTATAAATATTGAATTATTGTGATATACTGTCTAAAGCTCCATGATTAGTAGATGCGCCTCATTGTTATTGTTGTACATGACAGGATTATTATTTAGTGGCCAGGCTTATAATTTTTTTTAAATGTCAATATTTTAATATATCACAATGAAATTTGTAACTAGGGTTAATATTAAAAATTTAATCAATGGCATCGAAACCACTAAGCCTTTTGGTTTTCTGGTTCGAAGTCTGCACTCTTTGTTATCCCTTATGAATATTAATTAGATGGCTATTTCCTCCGAAGCAATCCGAATATTTTTCTCATCCTTTCCTACGGCTGTTTCTTGGCACGCTATCACTGCCTAACTTGACCTTGCTTCGAAGGACACTACGTTCGTTTATACACGACTTGGTTCGTTACGGCAATTGTTATTCTTTAGCGCTGATGGTAATTACTCCCACATGGTCTCCAGTCCTGACACTCGTAGTCGAAGCTAGATCCGCGGATTAATTTACTCCCAACCTCGCGCGCCGCCGCGCCGATGTATCCACCAACTGTTGTAACGTCTGATTAGACGCACGCGTCAAGTATCAATTCGTTGGTGTTTGCCTTCCAAAAAAAAAAAGAGGGACTCATTACAAAAATATGTGTCGTGAATAACTCGGCAAAACATGTAAATGCAAGATGAAGTGAACCAAAACATATCTGCACTATATAAAAGATAATTACATAATGAAACGATTATTTAATAAGATCTTAGTCGGCTATATAGTTATGTGCTTTTTTTACATATGGCAACATGATTTTATGGGAAGCCGTTTAAACATTTAAATGTATTTTCATGTGAAAAATAAAACTGAGGCAAAACCATAAATAAACTCAATGTTCGAAGTCTTACTACAATAGCATTTTTAGTTGCTGAGATGTTAAGTTTCAAAATCACCAATTATATTTTATTAAAGCAATCTGCCCACGTATGATGATGTCATCAGTTCACGTTGGCTGGAAAAACATTTATTTTTTTATTTTCATATATTTGTCATACCAGTTTGAAAAATGTATCGTGCAGCAATTGTTGCTCGAATGTTCTATATGTTCTCTATAATTATAAATTTCAATAAAAACACTTAATAATTAAAAAGAATAAAAACTAATGGAAGTGCAATTTGCATCTGCGATGTCACAACTGTTGGTATACGATTATGTATGCAACGCGCCAGCCAGATATTCAATTGGTAATGAATTGGTATTTATCAGCTTTCATGATCGCATCGTTGAAAATCGCAGCAATGCTGTGACGTCATAAAAATATGTCGTAAACAAACGAGAAATGAGATTTTCATAATACACAACAGATGCGTCAATAGCGTTCCCTTTAAATATTTCTAGACGTTCCACATTTGCGCACGCCATCAATCATAATCCGCCAATAATTATTGATAAAGTAAAATACGTTTTTAAATTCTCCAAGTTATATATTGAATTAAAATGATGAATATTCATATATTGTTTCCCCTCACAGCTGATTTGTCAGGACTGCAAGACAAACATATCATCGACAACTGTCAGGAGCAGATCAGCGGCGCGCTGATGGACTATACTATTTCGGTGTACCCGGAAGTGGTCGATAAGTTCAACCATCTTGTTAGACTTCTCCCGGAGATACGGCAGATTTGCCAGCGGGCGGAGGAATACCTCTATTACAAGCACCTCAACGGTGAAGTCCCGTTCAACAGTCTTTTAATGGAGATGCTGCACAGCAAACGCAAGTAAAGTGTTTGGACCGACGTTACTGTCTGGCAAAAAACACTGCAGACGATTTGTCCTTTGCAACCCGCGGTTCGGCTATGATATCGGTCGTGTGGCATTATCCGCGTAGCAGACGTTGGAAAACCGTCCAGTTTCCCTTTTCCTGCAGTGGGAACCATGAGGTTTATAAACACCAAAATGATGCACGACATGCCACGCAGATAGATCATGATGTAAAAGTACGAGAGCCAAAGAAGTTATCCCTGGTGTGGATATATACGGAGCCTCGTCCGCTTTTATGTCGCGCTACTGGCGTGGCAGACTTTTTACTAATCCAAAGAGCAGGAAATTGGAACGGAATTTCTTCGCCGAAGCAGAAAGTCTGAGCCCGCGCATTTGTTTGTATAGTTTTGGGGTCATCGGGTCAGCAGATATTTAAAAATAAAAGTACGCAAGATGGTAGACCTGACACGTTATTTCATTTTTCTCGTCGTAGACTTTCAGATTTTTTATATTATTTTATACACTGTACAAGGTGTTAGCTTACAAGAACACCAAAGAAAATGTAGATTGTAAATTAGTCTTGTGTCAGTCGTTTCTTGACATTTGAGCATTTTTTAAATCCTCCAGTTTATATATGGTTGTGGTTGTATGGCATTTTTAATTGGACGTGCGTATATTAGGCTAAATTGGATTTTAACATAATATAAGCATAATGTATACAAGCCAACCAACCATGTGGCCAACACGACAACAGATTTACAACACTTGCTTGTACGGTTGGTTCGCATTATAGGGAATTCAGATGACTGAAGCCTTTGGGAGAACAGGGTTTCTACGTCTAAGTATTAGATGTGCAATAAGGTTATAACGTTTCTCAGTTTATGTTTTATATGTAAATTTCCACGTAAGCATGTTTTACGTAAGGGCTATGTTACTATTCTATAGGCTTCTAAGCGTGTTAACTTAGTCTGAGCTCGTCATAGATACCGTATAGGTTTATACGCTTATAATCGCTCGTAAGTAAAACAAAATATCGAACGCCGATAAGGACAACATTATAGACAACATTAAATAAATAAACCAGAATCGCACTAAGTTTTTTTCACACATTTTTAATTAATTACTACAATGTATGTGGGATAAAGAATCAGTGGTTGTCATGGCGACATGTAATAAATATGGCGACCGTACAAAAGTGAATGATTTCAGATATAGATCGAGCGTAAATTATGTTGTTTTTTACAACAAAATAATTCCACGAGGGAAATGGATTGTATTTGTTCCTTTCAAAAACCGTGTTAGTTTATTACCCTTTGTTCAAGTTTGTTTTATTTTCTACAGCATTCTGGGAAGAACATCCGAACCAAATATTTGCCTAAAACCTTTGAACAAATATGCTATTTGTAAAGGGGTTGTATTTAATGAGAGTCGATTCCATTGAAACCGATCGTCACACGATCGTCACAATTAGGTAAATAAGTCAGTTCAGTTCAGTTCAGAGTTCCAATTACACACGCACAAACATTTGTTGTATTGTCGTGATTGCGTAAATCCATAGGGGAACACACGTACTTACAATGTTGTTGACACCCCCCCCCCCCAAAAAAAATAAGAACCAGAATGGAGGGAAAACAGTTTGAATTTTGTTTTTTGTAGCATGTGACTGGCATGAAACAACTCACTGACTCTTTAATTTCTTACTGAACATAACATAACAAGTATCCTACCATATACGGCATATTTATGGTGTGTACTTACTATGTGTAGGCCTTGTTAGTTCCCTTCTTGACTAATCACAATCCATTGTATAACTTGGAATTTGTTTATATATCAAAGAGCCTGAATTCTTTAAAGAAAGAAAATGGCGGGCGGCAAATTATGATAAAGAGAGACTTTAATAATGTCTTTAAAGGGGTAGGGGGTTCATTGACATTCAACTACTCTCCCTCCGAATAGGCTAGAAATCTGCTAGACTGCTCAGCTCATTGGGCTGTAAAACTCTTATTGTATTTTTTTTTATCGTTTGTTATCATACTATATAGTTTTACCAGTTTTTGACTGCCATGCTCTATCTTTTGGCCGATGTGAAGCCAGCGAACAATTCGCGAAACTGATTTATCATGTGGAGAGTCAATTAGCGCGCATTTGTTGCTATACTCGTGCAGCGGACTGCTTATGTGATCCCGAACACAACATAAATTTAACGCGGCGTTTAGCCATGTTATTATTATTATTATTATTTTTAGATTTGACAATGATAGGTATAGAACAACATTGTGCTTCTTTGAATGGCGATAGAAGTATCAACTTCCAACTTGGGCTATCGTTGTTTGCGAAAGCTTTTTTCCCCAGATTTTATCCTTAACAATTTCCATTTTGAACGCCACAGGCTTTATGAGTTGAAGCGCGAAAACCTTAAAAAAATAAATAAAAAAAAAACCGCTGTTCCAATTCCAATCATGAATGTCACGAACGGTTATCCTCAATTTCGGATTAAATGGTTTGAAAAACTTCAATGTCTTTCTACCAAAAAAGAAATAAATCCTAATACTCTGTTAAATTGAAGGCTGTAATTCAAATTATAGTCATTGGCCAAGATCCGTGGTCGCTTGAATTGAGAGAGACGTTGAACAAATAATAATGTCTAAAGTCCTATTAGATAGGCCAATCAATGTTCGTTCTTTGCTGAATGGCTTATTATTTCAATCACTGACAGACTGTCAAAAGTCTGTAATTTTTCCATCATTTTTTTTTTCCACGCAGGGTACGCTGATTTACAACCTTATTATAACAGATGCATTATTCATGAGGTGTCACGTGATGAATTATTTAGAGTTAGGACAACTTTTTTTGCATGGTTGGCATGCTGTGTTATGTATACTGCCGCCTGAGCTTATTTACGTGTGTGACATAACTTTTGTACAGGGTATTTTTTTTCTGTAAATTTCGAAATGCCTATTTCTTTGTTCTTTTAACACAGATCTTCATTTATTTAATTATTTTCATCAAATTTTGCTGAATCAGGTAACTTTCAGATATAACGAGGCAGCTCCATATTATTACAACATTTTATACAACAAATAGATTTTTGTTTTCAAGTTTCAAGTTTTTAGAGATCGACGTGTTTAGCCATTTAAAAAAAAACTTTGGGGGTTTTGTATTCAGCGTGTACTGGATTCTAGTTTTGAGCTTACCAACTGCGCATGCGCTCCTTGCTAAATTTTGAGTAAAAAATGCTAGTAGGCTCACATGGTTTTCCTTGCTTCGAAGATATTAAAATAAGATATGCAATATATATGTCCACGTGGTTAACATGGTTCGTCACAACTACTGTAAAAGTGAAAATTTTTCATTTTGCAGCCATAGCCTAACGATGTCATCAATGTGTTGTTTGTTAACGTTAGGATATGATTGGACGGTGACAATTGAGATGAATCCGAAGGTAAATGTATCGCATCGATATTGTTTTGTGTTCCTACAAATGTTAAAAATGGCAGCAAATAATAGGCCTTAAATTGACTGTAACTAAGGAAACCACGGAAATGTGGTAGCATCCTATTACCAAAATACCTGTTATAACTTAGTCGGATTCGAATTTGTTATAAATATTCTTTATGAATCTGTGTTGTTTAAAATTGTCTTAAATGACACATTATTTGGGGATTAAGCCAAACACGTACAGTCGAAAAATGCATCCGTATAAGCCCGGCTTCCCAAACGAGATATATTAGCGGCAGATTCGGCGCCATTTTGTTTGATGTGCTCAACTGAGGGAGGTAACACTAGACCTGCTTTGCCATAAGTTTCCATGGTGATTGCGGTTCATTATATATATATATATATATATATATATTACAGGGTATAGAAATTGTTGGTGGATATTGCCATGCAATATTTGTGTGTTATTACGTTATTTCGAACCGTATACTGTTTGTCCATACCAAGAGAGGGCGCTGCGACCGATTGAAAGGTCCGCAGTGGGGCATGGATATGGGGCTGGAGCGTAGAGGCTTGAAGAGAGAGCTCTGTGGGACCGATATAAGGGGATGGGGCGTATAGGTGGCGACTGAGAGAGGTGTAATTCGTCAGTTTTGCGCCCAGTTTTTTTTTTTATCCTGTTCTTATTAAACATTTTTTTATCATCGTGGGTTGAACTTTTTATTTTCTTCATTGGCGATTTTATTCCTATAAATTATGAGACGCAGAGTGTAGATATTTTAAGTAAGTATTTTTTGGAGAATTGTATTGCTGAATAGCATCTTTTTTAAAGCTAATTGGAAAATGACGATGTAAAAAAAATATTTGCAAGTTGTTTCAAATTCGTACTGATGTATTTTTACAACCATTCGAGGAAACCAGGGTCTTGGAATTGTAGATAGATCATTTTCTTTAAAAACAAATTAAGTAGATTATTTTAGAAAATTCTTAAAACTGTTGCTATGTTTATCTCCACTTACTCAGCAATTACGTCAGGTTATTGATTTGAGGTAAAAGGCTGCTTGATAAATGGTGGCGTCCTCAATGTGGTATTACTTCATATTTGACGTTTTAAGTACGTTCTACACACGACCTTCCCATATATAATTGGCGTTCTAAATATGGTCTTGTGTTTTATAATTGGCGGTCTTTAGAACACATATCAAGACAGAACGACCTTATTCGTTGTCCGTTTGGCGCGCCAAAGGGATCACCTAATATGGTCTAACTGAATAAATATAAAATAAACATTTGAACATAAAATATGAAGGAAGACCATATTTAGAGCGCCAAAGATGAAATGATGTCATAGGCTATTTTAGAACAATATATCAAATTAGGTCATCTTCGGTGTCCGATTTGGCGTTCTATAATTCGCAAGGTGGTAATATATAGACATTTAATAATACACACACAAAATATGATTTTAACCACGTGACACACATGACAACAAAGTTGTTAGGCTATAGGCCTATACTTGATATTTCAATTACTATACAGCAATGCAATGCAGCTTATCATTTTACCCACGTACAATAAATACATGACCCTTATAATTTAACATGTGTAGGTCTACACCCTTCGCAGAAGCCAGTCTAATCGTTGGCATGTTTTTTATGCTTGTACATTGAAGCTGAATATGGTCTCAGTTTAATACTGGTAGTTAATTTAATTGCAATAGGTCAATATTTCCAAAATTCAGCACAGGGTATATTAAACACTGCACCATTATTGAGGAACGAAAGCATGTCGCGTGCTTAAAGCAAAAATCAGGGTTTGAGCCCTGAGAGGCTGAGAATTACTCTTCTTTCATCAAAAGATCATCAAAAGAAGATGTTGCCATTCGTTTCCCTTTGTTAGTTATGATTAATAAAAGATTCCCTGGATCTTTCAAAGCGTAAATCGTCCTATTTGCGAATAACATACTGTATGAATGTTGTATTTTATCGCAGAACTAAACCTACAGTGTAGATAATCACTTAGGCCTATACTGGGGTGCATATATACATTATTCGTCTTTTTGATGAATATCAGTAAGTTTTGTAGAAAGTTATGAATCTTCCGCACATTGTCACGCTATACATGCATTATGGTGTGGTATAATGACGACACAATCCTTAAAAAAATATAACCCTGATTATTGCTTTAACACAAATGTGAGTGTTTGCAACACAAGTTATACAAGTTTAAATATATGTGAGAACAGTGAGAACAGTGGCGTGCGCAAAGGCGGGGGGGGGGGGGGGGGGGGGG
>JAODFY010082771.1:0-11910 GCA_027580055.1 Paracaudina chilensis | reverse complement strand
GAAAAGGGCACCTTGATGCCCCGCTGCCCCCGCTGCAGAAGGGCACCCACACACACACACACTTTTCAGAAGCTGTTGACGCCCTTGGGCGTCCGGGCATCATTTCACGTCGGTTACCTGCTACAAACGAAAGTCCTGTTTACCCTTCCTTCATGCTTCTTATTTTATTTTTTAGCAAATTTGATGATTGCAAATTTTTACAAACGTTTTAATAGGCTTACCCTCTTGCAGTTTGAACGTTCGCTGCTTGGAACCGTGAACATTTTTATAGCCATTTGTTGCCGAAATCGGGGGATTAGTCCGCCAAAACTCTTAGGGGCATAACCCTAAACAGGTCCATACTCTGGGCAAGTTTAAGTGCCAAGAAAGTGTCAACTTTCTTAAGAATAAACAAATGCATGGTGAACCAGCATTTCTGGCAAAAGTGCTTACTATAAGTAATTTGGTACAACATCCATGAGTTAGATCAAATGTAAGTGCGCAAACTCACTGATCAACAGGCCGAGAACACAACAATTTGGTATTTATTAACTATGGCACTATCAATTTGTAGCTACTGAATGGTGGCGGTATATAATAATTTAGAACCTCTCATATTAGTTTCTTGAAGGATTCATATTTTCGAATCTGGCGTATTACTCTTTGTGAGTAATCGGTTCATGAATATAACAGTACGAATAAGAGTTTTGGAAAAATTAATTAAAATTTATAAAATTTATAAAAAATTATGGAAATTACACTTATTCTTCTTGGGAGAACAAATACGCTAACGAAGCCGTTGAACGTGATCTTGAACCTCACGTGACCCACATATCTCGGCTATGTGAGTTTTTAGTTGACGACAAATCTACAACCAGGAATCGCGCCTTAAAGTGTCACTGTCGTTTTTGTTCGCTTAGAATAGTAGACTCAGATTGGCAAAACCCATCTGATTTTTATTCGTCATATAGCCCCTTTAAGTCTGTTGAGCCAACTAAGCCAGTGACGTGGTAACGTTAATAAACACATTTTCGCGAACGATGATAATAGGCGCCATGAAACGTTAACTCGATTTATTTGTGCCAATGGCAATTAGCGATTTGTTCTTAGGTGCGCTATCATGGATTCAACCATCACCAAGTTTTCAGTAATCTCATGATGTATGATTTATTTTCATTGTAGTTTGTCATGATATCATTACCATATTTGTGATTTCTCAATGAGCTTCTTTGGGCTATTCTCATTTTCTCAGTTAAAGGTGAGGGAGCACGTAACAATTTCACGTGACTTTCCTGTGTCACGCACAGACATCACAAGTCCACCGGAACGTCGGTTATAGTCTACCACTCTACCATATTTGCGACCATGTACCATGTTTTTTTTAATTATTTGTGTACATACGTCTCCATCACTGATTGTTTATTTTGTGGTAAAATAACCAATCGCGCACCGTTGGAAATGTCCATTGTGTGTTCTTGTGAAATCGAATCATTCTATGCGCTTAGTAGCACAGGAAGCTATGGAACGCTTTGTTTAGTATATGTATTTTAGTATTTGTAGTTTTAGAACATCAGCATTATTGTTTACAATAGCGGCACAAAGTCTAAAATAGCAACATAACCTTTTACATTAGCAGCATATATTTTTACATTAGCAGCATATATTTTTACATTAGCAGCATATATTTTTACATTAGCAGCATTTAAGTGTTTTACAACATGAGCAGCCTCCACTTTTCATCATCATATGATTGCCCTTTTAGCGTTCCATAGAAAGCAACCACATCAGCAGTTTATTCAGCGTGACATCTGTCAACGGCACAATTTGCCAATTTTTCCAGCTTGACTATATCTGAACGCAATACCCACAACTTATGTACATAAGGGTTGGCCTACAATTGTGTTCCTGTGTTTGTGTGCAATGTTAATTACTGCATTTAAGGTTGATCGAAACGTTCAATGGAATAGTTTCAGATTTGGCACATCAACCTCATTGAAATGATAATTTTGGCAGGTTTTGCTACGGACGCCCCAATCTTAAATCAAGAAGAACTTCTCTTAGTCACGGTCACTGGTCACGTCGCCCCCCTAAGGTAAAAATCAGACCACTGCCACGGTTAAAGGGGATCGTCGTACAACATTTCAATCAAACACATAACACAATATAGAAACTAGTGCTAGGAGTCGTCAATAAAATTGGAACTTTCAAATTTAAAATATTTACAAAATATATTTTTTAACGAAACGTGCATGAATCGATTGTGTTCATATAATAGGTCATATAAAAATATCACGGAGTATCACGGACATTGGTATTGCCTACACAAACTTAGAGCAAGCCCAAAACGAGGGGGCTCTTGTAGTTACGGCAAAATTCAGCTAAGGCTTGTGCTTCACGTACGTTATTTAACCCTCTTCCGCATTTGTGGTCGTGAACGACCCATAAACGTACAGAAATGTTGAAGACAGAATTTATTTGATTTGCGCATGCTCCTGACGTCACGATGCGCTCCACTGAGCATCGCTTCACGCGGCCGAGATTCCTGGTAGCTACTCGCAGTTTCGAGGCCCCCGTGAACCAGTAAGGACGTGCGGTAAAGAGTTAATCACACACACATAATACCTTTATAATAACGGGTATATTTTCAATTGATTGCCCAAAGAGCAAGAGACATTTCCAAACCAATATTGTTTTTTTTGGGGGGGGGGGTTAGTGCGATAACCTTCAACAAGGAACAACTATTTTATAACAAATCTCGTAAATTATTGAAGTTTTCGCATTTGCCCCAGTATTTGTATTACGTGAAGAACGTTCTTGCAACGTACAGACTCAATGTTAAGGTGCTTCAGTTTCATTACTTGACGTCATTCTCCATATTCTATTTCTATGGTATAGGCCTATGTATGGAAATTTACAACTTGATTATATAGGCCGTAGTCTAGAAAACGCGACTTACGCGAGTAAATGAGCGCGATTACTCGTGACTATATTGTAATCGATGCTGATATTTTGTTTTTGTTTTTAAAGCATAAACAAACCCAATAGGTAACCTTACCTTATATGAAAGAGGACACATATAGCCTATCTACTGTCATTTTTTTTTAAATGACTTCAAGTAAGTTTATGATGACGTCACAAGGCTATGAATATATATTCTGTTGTATTTCCTTATAATTTAATCAAACCCTAATTCATTTCTCTAAATTCTCTTTTATGGCCCCTTGTGATGATCTTTCACAAACAAATATCAATGGCAATATTATGAGCGTATTGTAATTTTACCGTTGTAAAAATGGATAATTAAATAGAGAAATGTAAAAAGATATCACTCCTAGTGGTAGCCTATACTGTGAAATCATGTGATGATCTAGATGGCAAAAGAGGCACCAATGCACCAAAAGCCAGCAAAACGCCTTAAACCTATTTATAGTATCATGTTAGCGCCATAACCGAGAGACAGAATGTGCCAACCACCACCCTCACCCCGAAACACACCCCTTTAACATTCCTCAACGTAATTTTAATACCACTACTTTCTTTCCGGTGCCCACTATATTACCCCATAAGATACAATACCTTCTCTCACTCAGCCACCCTCCCCGACCTCCACCCTCGACGCCACTGGAGGTCATACTAACCATTTTCTTTCTCTGTGACCTCCGTGAGAAGATTCCGTCCAGACTAGCCGAAAGTGAACGCCCCCTCTCCGAGGCGCGGGCGGATCCATCGCCCTCCGCCCATGCCATCCTGAGCGATTCCGTAGATACGGCGACCCCGTCGCGATACCTAGCTTGTCTAATCTTGACCACATCTCTAAGATGTCCAAGACGTTTTGTATGGTCAGTCGAGCTCGGTCCGGAAAGCGGACGCCGAATGCTCGTAGCCTTTCTCTCCTGACACGTGACCGCAGTTTTCGCTCGGCGAAAGAAGGCCTTTTCTAACCCCTCCTGGCGGTACATACTCCTTTAATACGTTTCCTTTATGACGTCATTAATACGTGGTGGTTTATAATCCACTATGACGTTGATATAACGTCACAAAATATGTTCCATTGTCTCTTCTTAAAAACATACACATTGTACAGTTACTGTAATCCAACTGCAGCCTGTATAACCCTTCCAGACAGTCAACTGTATACACAATTTTCGTATATATTTGTTATAAATTGTCCATTGGCTACGAAATATCTACGTGACTCATGACGTAAAATATGCTAGCAATATATGGTTAACATATTGTTACATCACTACCATCAAAACCTTGTAATAAAAGTTTCTTCGAATTCCTCTATGACGTACATTGTTAGTATCACTCCATTGGCTATGAATTTGAATAACTGAAGTGATCACATGGGGAAATTGTCCAATAGAAAATATGCTAACAATATATATATTGTTAATATATTGTTACATATAATCCACTACCAATCGTATTTAAAATACATCACCTTAAAAAGTTTATTTGAAATCTTTAACAAGATAGAAAAAAATGGTTAAAACTATAAACTGTAAACGTTCTGCTCCCCCTGCAGAATGTCAACACGTAGCGCAATATGGGTTAAATGTTTGTATTGATTGCAGCATTATCATAGACTTTATGCTATTAGCTCTGAAATAACGAACATGGTCACGTGTAGTAATTGTTCATTATTAACAAAATATGCAAACAGTATAGGTCTATATTACCGCGTACCATAACTGGGAAGTCGTTAAAACGTTATTTACATCGAGGTACAGACAGCAGAGGACCACACGAAAGTAAGGTCATAGGTCACAATATCATTTATTTCAAACAGCTGGTTCCAGCCCATGCCCTAATTGTAATTAAATGTATCCGCATGAGATGAAATCGCCTCTATACGAGCAAACCTTTCGATGTCCTTCAGCGATAAACGCGGTTAAACCAATATTGACAGAGGACTGGTTAAAAACGAAAAATGTCCCTCCTTTTACAATTATATTACGTTAAAGAGGCACATGTACTCCTGCAAGTGTTTCGTATATATAATCATAATTCCATTTACGCCGCATCAAATATGACGTCACGACATACGAGTGTCGACCATAACAACAACGGCCAATAAATCAATCAATGTATGAATTCAATACATACATAAATTAGTTTATTTGTTGTAATTTGTAAAAATTATACAAGATGACACGTTGCATTTCACGAGGTTGATTTATCCAATTTATTATTCCAATATGGCGAATTTTCTCGAATAAAATAGCAAAATTGTGAGTGATTTCCTCAGACGGCGTCACAAGCAAAGCTATGGTAAAAAATATTACGTCACGCTCTGATGGTCATGTAGGCTACATGTAGGCAATGACCGGTGTACTTGATTGTAGAAATATATACAACTTCTGTAAGCAAATTTATAAGAATTATTTGCTAAAGTTAAAAAACGGTTCAAATTCTCCTTGGAAATATCCGATAAAGCAACCAGCAGTCAACAGATTTACGTTCAACTGATATAAGCCTATACTATATAGTATAGACACTGTATCTGGATACTATGGTAACCTTATATGTATTTACCAAACAAAACACGGTGTATAAGAAACTAATATTTAACAAGTTGTTGAACCTTGGAATGAGGGAGGTATGTATTTAATTACATGTCGAATTAACGCTTAGGTTCAATGAATATTAATGGCCACACCATACCAACAGGTAAGGATATCCTGGAAACGTGAAAAGTTCTTATTTACCTTCCAGTGACCAACGGAGTGTGGTCGCTATTGTTCATACCAAATGACGGTTAAATTAAAACCACCCTGTACGAATGTTATTAGTATATGCAAGCCTGTTAGCATCAGGGGGGTCTGTGATTATTATTTTTATTAGCCAAAGCTGAAAGGACGTCGCTTCACGGTATATCATAGCAACTATACTATATAAATTATGCGTGCAATGCGCCTGTTTACGGTACTAATTAAATGCTCGCAAATCTGCCGAATTGATCTGCCATGATCGGCCATTGAGTGAAATCAACATCGAACAGCGTTTGTAAAATTGTTTTGCTAAAAAAAAATAAGAATAAGAAGAAATGGTAAACAATTTGGATTTCCGTTTGTAGCATTATTGTGTTATTAATGTGTGCCTTGTTCAAACCTACCTTCATTACCAACAATCCGTCGCACTCGTGCACAACCGTTAACTGGCTTATTGTAGTAGGCCTACATGTGCGTCGATTCTGGGGGACAGGGCGTCACGCCCACGCACGTTTTGTGTTAAATGTCCCCCATGTTTGACATATTTCGAATGTAATGCATAGGCGGATCCAGAGAGGCGGTTGTAACATCCCCTCCATTTCTCCCAAATGAAAAAAATTGTCGGTTTTGAAACAGCTCTGTGAAATCAGTGAACGTGTGCACAAAACTGTATCACTATTTCGAAAAAAATGCCAGAAAAATCCATCAAAATTTTGCGCGCTCTGAGGTTACATTTATTATTCGTTTCTCGTGACATCTTTTCAAGTACGGTTTATAAATTTTCACTACACGGTATACAAAATCGCATTTATTGTAGTGTGTTTCACACAGACTGCGTAGGCCTACATACGTGGCAGGTGTGACACCCCAGTGAAAGTCGGTCAGCCTAAATATTGGCCTAAAACTAAAGCTGGCCTCAAGGAATCAAGGGAGAGAAAACTAGCTGTCTCCTAGGATAACAAATTTCGCGCGCTTCTTCGCTTGCAAGTATTATATGCAAATACAGTGGTACCGTCAAGTTTTCATGTTTAGAGGAGGGGGGCACAAGACCGCAAATTGGCAAAAAGGTCAATTATTTGTGAGTTTCGGGCGCTTCTATATACAGCCACGTTGAGTTTGCCGATGTCAATACACAGATAATCGGGCTTATTAAAGGCATATTTATGGAGCCAGTTTATCTTACCCTGTGGTCGATCATGTTCTTGACGTGATCGTACACATTAAGCGCGCGAATATGTTTGACCTTTTATTTTTAATGGAAATGTAATTGGGGGAACGCCCCCACGCCCCCACCACCGTGCAAGTACATGCCAAACATCGGCCTAAACTTGAAATATTATAGGTTATGCAAACTTTTGCCTGACTTTTGGCCCAATTATGTGGGGGTGTCTCAAGAGAAAAAAAAAACATCCTGCGTCAGTTATGTGCGAGAGTGCACACATTTGTCGACCGAAATTTATTTTAAAAAGATACGAGAAGAACATATCATGCTGACTACAGATAATATAAAGTCAACTAATCCCGTTTTGTTCATTTTAAGTGCGAAGTTTGCTCTACAAAATGCAGCTTCGTTTTACAGTCTTTACTTGGCACCAATACCTGACATAGTCGGCCGTTATATGCACAGCACATGGCGTACAGGTGGTGGGTATATGCATATGGCTATAAAGAGTCATTGTTACGTCTTTGGCAGCATGCATGTCTATTTCAACATACGACTATTAAATTCAGTACTTTAAATATCCACAAATTCAATCTCATTTCCCAATAATGTATGTGATATGTGTGCTGTGGTTTCTTTCATGGTAAATGTAGTGCAACATTAACCAATCAAATTAGTTCAAATAAGGCAATTAACCATAGCCTGCAACATAAAGGATTGCAGTAATAACCTTAAAAATAGTGCTCGAATCTGAGGTTCAATTGTCCTGCCTCGTTGACGCCTCCCCCCCCCAAAAAAAAAAACAAAAAAAACAACGAGCGCACCCAAATATCTAGAAGAACCTGCAATCAGCATTCAAATATCTTGTTCCGTTCTCAAGATATCAATGTTTGAATGGTGGACTTTCCGCGATAAGGAGGCTACCATTTTTTGAGCCACTATAGAAGTCAATATCATTTTGTATTTCTATATAATTTTGACCCTGTTTACTTCTTCATTTACATTAATTTTCTATTATGTGGTGATCGTTCACAAATAATTGACCAAATAATAAAACTATTGGGTAAGTGTCAATGTAGATATGAATAATATAATCAAGAAATACAAAACGGATATTGACTCCCAGTGGCTCTGTGATGTCATAATATAGACTTACTTAAAGTTCTCAAGATATCAATGTTGGAATGGTGGACTTTTTGGAGAAAATAAGACTTGAAGTAAGTCTATTATGTCATCACATAGCCACTAGGAGTCGATATCCTTTTGTATTTTCTCATTCATATTAACCTATATTTGAATAATGTGGCCATCCATGTGTGTTAGATCACCGCGTAGCCTATACAAATGTATACGTTTAAACAAAATGAACTTCCCATGACAGAGAAAAACATGGCCTCCTTTGAGACGTATCACTACTCTAACTTGCCCTATAGGTGTCGATTTCTGGCGATGGACGTGAAAAATTTGCCGGCAGGTGAACTCTTAACCCTTCTTGTCCCTCAACCTATATACGAGGGCGTGAGGCGCGTGAAAAGTTTTGTTCCCTTGAGACAAGTGTCATGATATGCGCGCCTCCTGTTTCCCCCTGTTTCCCCCTGCGCGCATCCTGTTTCCTGCGCGGACGTGATGTGATTGTTGTAATAATCAATGTGTTCCTATCAATGGCGTGTATACCACCGAAGGCGCTGGATACATGACTATTGGCAAAACAAAACTTCGTTGCCATACTAACGTATAGTAATCGACAGTCCGACAGTCGATCGCTGCCGGTTACAAAGAGAATACACGAGAATGTTTGATTAGGCTTTTCACTCATGTCACTGCGTGATAAAAATCAAACTCACGGCGAATCAACAGCTAAAACATCTAACGTTAACCAGTAACCGCTGACATAGCCTAACTTAGTACTAATACTATAAGTGGCAGTGTTATTTGTAGCACTAACGTTCACCCTGGTTTGTTTACACGCGACTTTGTCACTTTCTGCAACTTTCCTAACATGGCGACGGTCACATAGCCGGCTTCATCCGGTCAACGGAGTCATGTACCCAGCGTCTTCGGCGCTATACACGCCATTGGTTCCTATGTGCGCAATTACGACTCCAATCACCATAACGTTTCCCGTTGAAAAACGTTCCGTGGCGAGCGAGGAGCTTTACACTGCGCAAATGTCCCAAAACAAATTATATCACCGTTGTGTTGGAGATTGTTCACTTCATACAATATGAGCAAATTTGATATTTTTGGTGTGTAATCTGCCTACAAATCCGGGGTGATTACATCCCCCCCCCCCTCTTTCCTTTTCCAAAATGTCGCCCTTTTTCGCCCTGCTTTTTGCAAGCCATCTGCGTTAATTCAAACATGATTGCATAGCGCTTTATAAAATCGCGAAGCACTGCGGCAGCCCATAATTAATGACAGGTAATCTGATGCTATTGTTTTCATCATGCTATAATTCGACAAGGTACATTAATTTGAGCGTACATATAGTCTGGCGGGCTTGTAATTATCCCGGTAAATTATTATGATTCTGGTGGCCTTATTGTTGATGTAAAAAAAAATTTAGAGAGTCACGTGTTAAATCATGGTTTATGCTTCATTGACAATATAAATTAAGGAGTACGCATACAATTGTTAAAGTGGCACTGATCAGATATTGTGCAAGAAATAACATGTTGTTTCCCATTACTGTTTTATCATAGTATTAATCAAGCTGCAATACATGATCTTTCCATGATCGATCCATGATAAATCATGATCTTTCTTAAAAACGTAATCTATGCATCTTTGACATTATTACAAAAAAAAGGACAACCTCAAATAAAAGGACAACCTGTATTTCTATATGGAAATGCAATAACTTTATCAAGCCTATGTTTAGATTTAGCATGGAACACCATATGGGCTCCGTCATGCTTACGGCGCATGTTATTTTGATTTTATCTGAGCTATTGCTCATACGTCAGCATCATATTACCCTTCAAATGTAGAATAACGTACTGACAAATTACAGGTTGAGTGCGTCTAGGCTAAATACATTAGTATTGTTCTTGTTCTTGTTATTAATATTATTATTAATATTAATATCATCATCATCATCATGCACTAAATGCACTAAAAATGACTATATATTATAGGATACGTCATGTAGACCTACGGTGAGAAATACAAGAATCAGGGAATCAGTTCACGTCACTATACATGCTACAAACATACATGCTGTATGTACGAATGTCCCCTGCCGCATCCACTCAATCACTGCAATACGGCGAAAAGGCTTATTGTTTCAGGTTTTGCGAATGAGCCTCATTGAACTGTTACTTTTGGCAGGTTTCACTACAAGCGCCCCATGTTTCATTGCATATGGTAAAATACCCAAACCAGTCCTTCACATCACAGAGGAATAATAAACGTAGTAGCCGGGCAAAGGAATTCCAGGAGGGAAATTCAATGGAAACAGTAGGTCCTCACTAGACAAACGAAGGTTAGGGTATTGTCAAAGTTAAGGTCTATTATAGGTTAGGGATAAAGGAAATGTCAACGAAGTCCTCAGACTGAATGTGAAGCGCACCTGTGTGTGTCACATTTATGTGCGTATATACATGCCATATATGAGATATGTTATTAGCTTTGTCGAATATTTGTAATTAAAAGTAAACGGCTTTGTCGTTTCATTATTCTGGGAGGCAAACAATTTATTAAACGTGCGTATGTGTTATAGTAACTCGTATGGTATGAGTTAGATCTATAGATGCAATGACCTCGTGTGACATTATAAATTCATATATTTTTATTGAGCAGAAATATTACCATTAGGGTCTGCAATATTTTTATATTAATTTTAAAGCTAACACCCCCCCCCCCCTTTAAAGGTCGAGATCAGTTCACATCTGACTGTAGTCAGTGACGTGCGCAGGATTTCTGAGGTGGGGAAGGGGGGTAAATCTGCGAATCCACCGACTGAAATGGGGGAGGGGTCTACGGGGAATGTGTTCCCCCCTCACCTTGGCTAGACGCAAACTGGATGCCGCCAATTGCTATTTTCAAGCTTGCGATTCTGGGTGAATTGGGATTTTGTGTTTAGAGGAGGGGTGGAACACGATCCAAAATAGTATAAGTAATTTGTTTCCTGGGGGAATGGGCGTGGCTAATCTTAAATTTTGAGCAAGGATTTCATTGGGGTGGGGGCTATGATCTACAAGATCTAAGCGGAGCGCCACCATTCGTCGGCGCGTAGCATAGCGACGAATTTTGCTAAATATACCTCCTATAGATCGCCGTAAATGACACTTTCCAGACCTCCTCTATTTTGAGATCTCATGAATGAAAATGACTTGTAGTTGATGTAGTTTGGTAACTAGGTGGCCGGGGTTCAAACATCTGATCCCGACTGGATTTCTGGTGGGTGGGACTGAACTTTTTTCTGTAAAGCTAGGTTGTACGGATGGAGAGATGAACTCGTGCTTAATTAGTGACGTACTTTTTAACATTATAAATTTGTGTTATGGTTTGCAGGAAAAGGAATATATCCATTATATTCCACTTTTTCCTCCTTTCAACAAATCGTTAAATATGGGTATTCGACGCATTAAATATTATAACGATAAGTATAGCGATGGCACTGCCAAAGTGTACGGTATGTAATAGGAGTACGTGGCTCATATTATAATGCCCAAATGAAAATCGAGTGAACGTAGCAATGCAGTCATCTATTTAATTTTCTCCCATTTTTATATACAAAAAAAAACTAAATTGAGCAATACAGCCAAACCAGACAACAATTGTAAACACTAAAATATAACAGTTTCGCCACTTAAAGTGGTAGCCTACTCTCACAGATTGAGCAGCATTTTTTGCAGCCCATAGTTCGTCAAACAGTTACACTCGATTCAATCTGCCAATCCTTACTCTCCCATTAGTGAAAACTCAGAAACACGTTTTGGTGGTTTTTGTTCGGCAACAAATTATATGCATACATTTTGAAAACAGTTAATAAGACAATAAGATATACGAACGTTTTGGCCCCCCCCCCCCCCCAAACAAAAAAAAAAA
>JAODFY010082660.1:1767-11912 GCA_027580055.1 Paracaudina chilensis | reverse complement strand
TGATCCAGGGCTCATATCAGCTACTACCCAGCTGTGGTTCTGTGCAGAGAACCTGGGGAGTTTGAATCGCTGTAAACTGTGTGAAGACGAAAAGTGAAAAATTAGGCCACCTAAACAGACGCGTATCCATGGTAACAAGGAATGCAGATAAATAAGGCCTAGTGGCTGTACGGGTTTCGTAGGCGCCGAACGCTATTCAAAGGTTTTAAAGGAAGAGGTGGACAGGGTGGAGGTCAAAAGTGACAATGGCCTGTCAAAAATGGGGGGCACTGAGGGGGCACCGTGAAATTATGAGGGGGGCACTGCAGATGACGGACTCTGCCGCAGAAGCCGGCTTGGAGCGCAAATCACGCACCTGGGGTCCGCTATTATAAAACAAAGCAGTTGGTATTTACTGGTAATTGTCAGTCACTGTTTGTGCCAGGGGTGTAGGTAGATAACCTTTGGAGATGTGTACACTATTTTTGATCGATTAAGCCGTGTAGATTTGCCGACTGGGCAATGCATCAATGCCCCCCCAATAAAAAAATTAAAAAAAACAGGCACATGAGGGCAATTCATTCCATGCAATACTAATATGCAAGATTGCATTTACTTACGGGGCTACTTCGGTTATATTTTCGGCCATCTTGATTTGTGTATTAGAGGCACGGGTGAAAATAAGTATCATAAAATGGAAGGATTTCACCTGCAGAAGATAATAATTAAAATTAAAGAAATCAAACACAGACTATAAGAAGAATCCATTTGATCAGTCAGTTAATAGAGGATACAAATAAATTGGAAATTTCATTGACAAATTTCATTGAAATAGCATCACTTTAAATATTTATTTTTAGCCAGATTATAAAATTCCTATAAATACTGTTCATATCGTATGGCGTGAATATTCTCCAACATAACGGTGATATTCCTTCTTTTTTTTTTGGTGGGGGAGGGGTGTTTAGGGTAGTTTAACCCATAATCGCGCACTTAGCAACGCATTGATTGCTAAAGAAGCAAATGACGTTAGTGCAACTTGACGTCTAGTATCTTTATTCGCGATATTCGATGAAGTTCGGCGTATCTCCCAAACAAGCTATAGTGTTGGCAGTTGAAAATAAGAATCCAGAATCGAAACTTTCTTATACGACGACAGACATAGGCGTACGTGAGCATTTCCATTGGCGGAGGGGGGAGATTTCTCGCCCGAAATTTTTTAACTGTACCCGAAATACTATCGAAGCGGAGCGCCACTATAGATTGTCGCGAAGCGTACTGAAAAGTTTTCAAAAAGAACTACCTTTTAGATTGCAGGGAAAGGCATTTCACTAAGAATACCACAAAATCATAATACAAAATGCTTTCAACTGATTTTTCCCCAGCAAAATGTCGAGAGAGATTCGGGCCAGAGGCGCCGGACTTTTTATAGCAGCGGGGGCAGCACTTTACAAAGGGCACTTGTGTACACTGGCAAAGTAGCACCCAAGATTTAGTCAAGTCAACTCTCCATGCTGATCGCCACCACCGTGTAGTGCGTGACTGTGATGCGTTGCGGGGGGGGGGGGTTGTGGGCTCTGATCCACAAGGTCTGAGCGGAGCGCCACCATTGGTTGGCGCGTAACGTAGCAAAGGAATTTTCCGCCAAAATTCCTTCCAAAAAGTCAGTTGCATATATATGTTTTACAGATTTACACGCAAAAAGGTAAATTAGAAATATTTTCAACACAGTGCTACCAGGGTTTCCTGTCACATGCTGGGAGGGGTTGGTATCTACGAGATCTGAGCGGAGCGCCACCAACGGTTGACGCGTAGCGTTACCAGAATTTTTTGGCCAAAAATGCCTTCCAGACTACAGGAAAATGGCACCCCCAGGCCTTGTATATGCGTTAGTTAGTTGTATGTATGTTTTACAAATTTACACGCCAAAAGGGTTAAATTATAAATATTCGCCAGCCAGCAAGTATTGCATTCTGATAAAGGGGTCTAGTGATATGCGTTCAACAAATTTAGGTGGCTAAAGTGACATTGCAAGATGGTCGGATATTTCCAAATCACTTCAAAGTTACAGACTCATGGTTGCCCTAAGTGTAACCTGGTGATCATTCTACAGGAAAGAAAAGAGCATCCTGCTGCCCCTCTGCTCCGTGCGTCCGGCGCCCCTGCCTACTGCATGCTGTATTAAAAACCTACAGAAAAATTTCTCCAACAAAAGGCTGCCCGAAATTTTCGTGACACCTGCTCAAATCTCGAGTCATCTGAAATGTTTGAACTGTGCCCGAAAGACTATCTAAGCGGAGCGCCAGCATAGGTTGATGCGGAGCGTACCGATTTTTTTTCAAAAGAACTACCATTTAGATTGCATGAAACGGCAAGTTCACAGGCTCGAAAGTTGCATTTAAAAATTATCTCGGAATACCACAAAATTATAATACAAAATTATTTGAACTGATTTTTCGGGCATAATTTCGAGATAAATTCGGGCACTGCATACCGTATTAGAAAAAAATTATCCCACAAAAGGCTGTGGCCCGTAATTTTTTTTTTTTTTTGGGGGGGGGGGGCAGTGTTCCCCCTGCCCCCACTCCCGCCTCGTACTTACGCCTATGACGACAGAAGAGGACAAAATACACTCCGTGATGAAAGTCCCATTGCAATAGAAAAAAAATCAGTTTAAATTTTCAATTTTATTAAAAGTTTTACAATATTTGTGACGTCACAGTTGTTAATTTGTTTTTCTTTATAATTTATAATTTAAAATTGGCTGGTAGTTACATATTTGTGACGTCATAATGAATGCCACGGCCTTATTCTCGTGCACAATACTGTCACACCTATGTAAGGGCATTTCCGTATGGAACGTGAAAAGGTATTCTTTTGTAACAACTACGTTTGAAATGTTGACCGCTTATTTTACATTGCTGACACATGATGTTAGATAATGTTTTATGGTAAATACCGGTAAGGGTTTTGCGATAGTCGGGATTGCAGAGATAGGTACTGGGGTGAATCGATGCCTTATTTTACACTTCTTCAGAGACGAGAAAAACACACTGACCGTTCTCGGAAAATACAAGAAGACAAGATTGTTTTGATTTACTGATTCGATTATAATTTCTGCTACTTCGATTTAAAAAAGAACGTTACAAAGACGAAAGTGAAGGACAGGTTGCAGGCGTTTCCTCATGTTTTAGAAACCATTTTCCATGCGCATGTCAGAATGCAGTCGACAAGCCCCGCCATTCGACTATTATATATGGGGAAATTTCTGAAGAACTAAGATTGGCTGAGAGCTTTAGAGAACCTGAACTTTTATGGCCCGCTCAATCTACGCACGTGCTTGGTGGAAAAGACGCCTAAACTATTGTTTTGACCCAGACAGAGATTCACGAAGAAACATAAACAATTATCGTGGGAATATCTGGATTTATGAACAAACAAGTCTGTTAAAGGGAGTGCACTCATGTTTGATGGAACATTGTCTCGAAACATTAAAGAGGGTAGTAATACTACTACATAACAATGAATCCAACCTACTTTTTCGAGCATGCACAAAAAATGAGTCGTCATGGTCGGAGCAGTTGCGTCTCCAACGGGGACACGTATAGAACCAAACCGCTAAGAAACCCGAGTGAACTGAACCCCCCAAAATATATTTTTATATTGATGCAAAGTCTGATTTATCTTTCACCATTATTTAATGCTTCTGAAATATTTGCCACCTGTGTCCCATACTTGTGATATATACGTGATGTATACATGATGAAATCATGAGTTCTTCGCTCATGCACACTTTACGCAATAATTAGAACGGTGAATTCTATCTGCAGAATCCACTGACGTGTTATATTTTGTTGGCGAAGCTGCATTTGTCAGTATGCCTACCTTTATTGAAATTCTACCGCTCAAATTTATAACGAATAATTTTAGTTCCTTTAAAACATTACTAAAGACCGGTTTACATTTTAATATTATGTAATAAAAATAATGTAATCCAAAGACATCGCCATCGCTATTTTCAACCCTCCATTAAATTGAGATCTGTACCACTTCCCAATTGCGTCACTACCCGCAAAATATTGCCTCCATCAAGTTAATCAAGTACATCAGCAATATAAATTAGGCCATCACCATATCAAAAGTGATTGCTAACAAAGTTTTCCATTTTCTCGTTCCACATTTCGGTGAATAAATTGTTTTGACAAAGGCTTTACAACCTGTATGTTGTATTACAATTTATTAAGACAAATAGAACGCTTTAAAATGAAAAAAAAAATATTAATGTCTACTGGTAGGTATTATACGTCGGTAAGATCCCATACAAAATTACTTACTTGATTAGGTTAAATATTAGCATGTAACCACCACATGTGATCGAGATGCGACGCTGTTTCTGTGATGAACCTAACAAGAGTATCGTGCCCAAAGAAGTTCTTTATTGATGGTACTGACTGCTCCAGTAGTTCTACCAACAAAAAAGTATAAAATTATTAATTACTGGCAAAAACATTTATTTTTTGAGTTAAATGTGTTTTTCAAACACATATCAAGCCTCTCTAAAGATCTACCACGCCGGTATGCATACCGAAATATATGTATGTATGTATGTATGTATGTGTGTGTGTAGGTATTTGTACGTATATATGTGCTGAATGGCAGCATTCGACTTCTCCATCAAGTATCGCCCGGGTAAAAGCAATAGCGATGCTGATGGGCTGTCGAGACGACCCCAACGGACCTCAGATGGGACCACTAATTCTGACCACACCTGGGAGGGCAAGGACTTGTTGTTGAGGTCCATACCCATAGAATCAGTCCGCACGATATGTGAGTGCCACTTGGTGACGCAATGGGGTACTACTGTCGGGGCCACAAATATGGGTATGCAGGCAATTCCCCCAGGGGTGGCTGATGACCTTACCATTGGATTGACAGGTACGTCCCCGATCGAGTGGACGCAATCACAGGCTAGGGACAAGACTTTGTCACAGGTAACGGGGTGGGTATCGATGGGCAGGGCCCCTCACCCCAGGAAATAAATGGGTTTGAACTGAAATTGTACCTAAGGGAGCTTGGAAAGCTTAGGATTGAGAATGGAATCCTATACAGGAAGAGACAGCTTCCCCAGGGAGGCTCAGGGTTAAAACTTATACTTCCTGAGTCTCTCCGGGTAACTGCTCTCAGAGGTTTCCATGACGATATGGGTCACAAAGGGATAGAAAGGACCTTAGACCTGATCCGGGGTCGCTTTTATTGGCCTGGGATGTCTAGGGACGTTAATAATTGGGTCAGAGATTGTGAAAGATGCGTAAGGCGTAAATCTGGGTACGGGGGTAGCGCGGTGGCACCCCTGGTTAACATTCAAACTTCGTCTCCCCTGGAATTAGTATGTGTTGATTATTTATCATTGGAACCACGGACCATTTTACGAAGTATGCCCAGGCTTTCCCAACTAGGGACCAAACAGCGCGCACGACCGCTCGAGTCCTATTTGAAAACTTTTTCATGCACTATGGATTCCCTGCGCGTCTGCATTCTGACCAGGGACAGAATTTCGAAAGCGAAATTATTTCGCATCTGTGCACGATCGCGGGTACCAAAAAGTCGCTGCCACGCCCTATCACCCTCAAGGCAAGCCAATTTGCGAGCGCTTTAATCGAACCCTGTTAAACATGTTTGGTACCCTGTCGGAAGACAAGAAGGCGAATTGGAAGGAATTTGTTGGCTCTATGTGTCATGCCTATAACGCGACAAAGCATTCTACCACCGGTTTCTCGCCGTATTATCTTATGTTCTGCAGAAACCCCCTACTTCCTGTCGGCTTAGCATTAGGAGTCCCGCAGCCCGTATCTTCAAATAAGACTCAGCACGAGTACGCGGAGCAGTTGCGCGAGCGCTTGGATTTCTCCTACAAGGTTGCAATTGACGAGGCGAGGAAGGTGGGGCGGCGAACAAGGAGCTGTATGACACAAAAGCTAAGGAATTTTAAATACCTTACTGTCTGATGATCGGGTGTTAGTTAAAAACGTTTCAATTAGAGGGAAGCAGAAATTGGCAGATAAGTGGGAGAGCGTAGTTGGCAGGCCTAACCCGGATATACCTGTACGTCGTGCGCTATGAAGGCAAGACAGGGAAGAAGGCAGAACTCACTCTTCATAGGAATTTATTGCTGCCTATAACATCTCTTCCCCAGCCGAGCAAGGCTAAATTAGTTTGTGATGTCGCAAAACCGGCAACACCTAAACTACGTAATCCTGTCCCGTCCCAAACACCCTCCCGAGTACTAGCGTGGCTGAAAATACAGCTGCGATTTATGTAGAAGTTGAGGTTCCAAATTCTCCAGTTAGTAATAATACAGCCCATGAAGGTACTATTACTGATAATGTTAATGTTGGTGAACCACATTTAAATGGTAATGTTGATGAACCATGTTTAAATAATGATAATATTAATGTTGATGAACCATGTTTAAATAACGATGATGTTAATGAATTCCATGGAAGGAGGGCCTCAGTTAGACAAGTTAAGGCACCTATATTATTTGAATATAATAAACTTAGAGACCCGGCTTGGGTAGCTAAGGCTAACTTTCTATTAGCCGCTAAGAATGAATTTCAAGACCATTTAAATGAGCTTTATAGCACCATTCTTGACATTGTTAGTAAAGGTTAGATGTATTACATGAAGTTAGTTTGTATAAGTAGAGAGTCAGTTTCATTATTCACTGCAGATGCATTTCTGTTAATTAGAATACTCGAGACAACTTAATGCTCTTGTTATCATTGTTGCATATAGTATATACGTATGATATTTATTGTGGATGACGGAGTCATATTTTATTTTGAAGCGGAAGATGTGATTTAGGTGAAATCGTACTGTGATTAGCGATTCCACTATTTCAAAATAGTATTATTTTAGGTTTTATCCCGAGAATACTGTGTAGTGTATTCCATAATCTGGTACCGTGCTATCCCTTAAACACGCTTACTAAGTACATTCCTGGAACAACCAGGACATTGCATGTGCTTTATTGTTACACGAAGGTCACTGGCCGACCTGTTTATGGATGGTAATATGATTTATAGGAGGTTAATTAATTACATATGACACATGAGGGTCGCGTCCTGACGCATATATGACCACTTTAGGTGGATGGGCACATTATCACAAGCGGAGATATGTTAATCACCCAAATCAATCCCCCTGCAATATGGGGCCAGTGAAAGAAGCCACAAAGGAACAAGCCGCCGTAACGTTATTAACTTAATTAATTATCCATAATTAACATTATTCCAACCCCTACCCCGCCCCATTTGTAGGCCAAGTATCTCAAGAGCGACTCATTTGCCCATTGCCCCTCCCTATCAGATACTGAAAGCCCAACCAGTCCCCACAGAGATTAAACCCTCCCTTTAAATAGATATATCATCGAATATATCCGCACGAAAAAGAAAACGTGTGTTACAAACAGAACGATGTCTTTATTGGCATAGTGTAAACCATTGTAGGCACTATATCTATATGAAGGCCTCAATTTCCATGGGAGGCGAACAAATAAAGGTTCATGCTTTTTACACTAATATTATGGTATCGAATCACACATCGAGTGGTAAATTACCATGGTGGTAAGTTACGATGTTGTGTTGAGAGAAAAATGGCGATTGTATTTGTATTTGTTCAGTATTTTAATCATACAGTTAAGACGACGTAGTCCCTTAATGAACTCCTCTTATTTACAGGCGCCTTTTACGGGGAATATACAGAGGTAGGCGAAGAGTACAAGCGGATTATCGACAGTGCCAATGATCACGTGGGAAATTACCTCAGAGTGACGCACTACCTGCCCGAGATGGACGCCGACGGGAACACCATATACAACAAATACATCAACCAGGCCGTCAGGGTCGGTACGTAAACTGTCGAACAAGATATCGCACTGTCGACATCCTAATGAAAAGCGTCCACATGTCGAGATTAAAGATCTCGCCGTGTTGACATCCTAATGAAGATAGTCGGTTTATCATGTACCAGTGTCATCTTGTCAAAGGGACATCACATGAAAAAATCCACTTATAATAACCCTTAGTGTCATGTCGACTCCTAATGATGAAAGTCGACCTAACATAACCCACAAAGGGCAATTTCGCCATGTCAACATCCTACTGAAGAAAGTCGACTTATCATAACCCACAAAGTGTCATGTCGGCATCTTATTGACGAAAGTTGACTTATGAAGAACCTTAAAATTGACATGTCGATATCCAAATACGAAAGTCGATTTATCATAGCCCTCAAAGTGTCATCTCGCCATGTTCGACATCTGAACGAAGAAGGTCGACTTGCCATATGCCACAAGATATCATCTCACGTTGTCGACAACTTATGACCATATAAATGTTCATCCAAATTGATTCCATTTTCTCCTCTCCAGGGATTTGCAACCGAGTTGAGAATACCAACCTGAAGGCCCTGATCGTGGCCAATGACATCTGCGTGGATTGTAAGAATATCGGCGGAATAATCGGCGACGCCGTAAACCCCGTACTCACCACCGATCTCAGCTACGAAAGCAAAGCCTTAAAGATGTACCCGTCTAAAGATGACCTGACCGATCTATTTGCTTCTCTCGTGAACTACACCAAGTGGAGGGATTTTATTATCGTGTACGATCATGGCGGTGGTGAGTCTGCTTGCATACCCTCTATTTGCGAAGTGGAGGGATTTTATTATCGTGTACGATCATGGCGGTGGTGAATCTGCTTGCATACCCTCTATTTGCGCTCATATTATTGATATCAGGTTGCGCAATGAACAATGATTTAAAGAAAAATATGTGAAACTAATGTATAACAAATATAATGAGAAAATGGGAGTTTGAATCAAGCTGGTGGAAGTCCCATTAAATAACATATTTTTCTTATTGTGATATTGACTGTGATATTAAATTAAGCATCTGACAACGTTTATGATGTTACATGATAAATTCACCTGGGCGAGAAAACCCTCTCTTGTCAGAAAGTTGTTGACATTTCTTTTAGGTTATTACACTATTAATTGATTAAACTATTGTATCTTATTTAACTTATTTCATTTAATTTATTAATTAATTTGTTTGAATTTATTGGGATGCAAACAATTAAATACACACTTGGCCTTCCTTAACCTATTCTTTAGTGATGGACCAAACGGTGTACCAGATTTCCGTGTATCACATACTGATGCATTGTGATGCGTCAAAGCACAAGATTATTGCGTTTGCCATAAAAAAATGTTATTTTCCTTCAGACGACGTCATTTTCTTGAAATGTTATTTGTACAGCTGAGCGCATCGTGGAGGATATGATGGCCAGGTCACAGACCTACCGGTGGCGAATCACTCCCTACAAAGTCACGGATTTGATGGACCTGAAGGATAAACTCATGAAGAGTCGTGTCAAAAACATCCTCCTTTTCTGCGAGTTCGAAGAGATCGCCGTCAGCGTCATACAGATGGCGATCGACGAAGAGTTAATGACGGATTCTTACCACTGGATGTTTGGTAACCTAGTAAGTATCTATCTTAATGACGGACTCTTTCCACTGGATGTTCGGTAACATAGTATTTACCTTAATGGTGGACTCGTACCACTGGATGTTCGATAATTTAGTATTTACCTAAATGATGGACTCGTACAACTGGATGTTCAGTAACATAATGTATATTTCCAATTAATTGCGGACTCGTACCCCTGGATGTCCGGTAGCATGGTATCTACATTAATGATGGACTCGTACCATCGGCTGTTCGGTAACATGATGAGTATTTGCATTTAATGACGGACTCTTACCACTGGGTATTCGGTATTTAGGCTACATTAAGTACGGACGCGTAAATGGATATTCGGTATTTACAATAATGACGGACTCGTACAACTGGATGTTCGTTATTTACATTAATGACGGAATCGTGCCACTGGATGTTAGGTAACATCCAAGTATTTAAGTAAAGAATACCCCACATCAGTGCGCATGAGTTCCGTCACTACATCTCTTCGTGCGCATGAGTTCCGTCACTACATCTCTTCGTACCGATGACGGTATAATGATGAAGGTATAATGATGAAGGTATAATGATGAAGGTATAATGATGAAGGTATAATGATGAAGGTATAATGATGAAGGTATAA
>JAODFY010082549.1:0-11913 GCA_027580055.1 Paracaudina chilensis | reverse complement strand
CACTATTGCCTGTCACCATAGCAACGGTTGCCATGGAAATGGTCGGTGTGGGTGAGTAGCGACCATCAAGGGGTACCATATGGTGAATTGTCTATGGGTACCAAGGGGTCCAGTAAGGGGGTACACCCAAAACACTGTCCGTGTGTGCACACTTTTGTGTGTGTGTGTGCGTGTGTGTGGGAAAATACAGTTATTTGGACATAAAACAAAACATCTTATGGCCGATTAACTTCATTTTCGGTGTATCAGTAAGCCATGACATAAGCTAGTAATAAAAATGTGGAAAATTTTGGGGAAACCTATCTTTTTGGACAATTTTTTTTTTAGATCATCTACAAAACCGATTAAGCTCAAACGTAGCAAAATAGGTGAATCTTGAACAATTTTATTGAAAATTATTTTAAAAAAGTTTTGTGTAAAAATCATATTTTTTGTTAAATTTTTGGTAAAAAAATGTATTATTGAGCATAGCTACAGAACTGTATGAATAATTATTTTCAAAAATTTTTGGCTGGAAATTATCAGTCTCAGAAAATTAGATATTTGGGAGAAAATATGTATTTTTGGTAAATTTTTTGAAAAATTTTGATTGCCGTTTGGAGGGGTCATCAGAGGTCAATTGAGATCATATTACTAAATTGTTTTGATTCGCATGAACTTGGTACATATGGTCGACATTTAGTGCCGAAAGTTTTGATGGTCATTTGGTTATCAGGGGTCAATTGAGGTCAAATTACTAAACATTGTTTGATTCACATGAAACTTGGTCAACATTTACGTCATTTGGAGGTCATATGAGGTCCCATTACCAAACTGTTTTGGAATAACATGTATCTTGGCACATATAGTCAACATATTTCATTGGGTCAATAACTAGCATATATTGACGCAAGCTAAATACATTTTGAGAACGAAATATAGCATTGAAAAATTATTTTGTCTCTTCACATTAGGCCATTCAATTTAAAAGCTACATAACTTTGCCAAAGTTTCTACACTTTAATGGTCTTTACGGCCTAAAATTATCGGGAATTTGCGCAGACAGACACATTGCACATGACTTGGCGATGAGATCAGCAACTCCGTTAATTGCTCTTGTTAATTTTTTGTGACAGTCATCAAGTCTGATGTCTCTACGAATCCGTAGGTTGCGCAATTGAGAACTTGTTGAAAAACACATTGGTGTTTATCAAAACTTGTATAATGAGTGCACCGATGTTCGTTTGGTATATTAAACGGCGCCAGTACATACAGGATATGCACAATGTATGTTCAAGATATCCAACATATTAAACTGAACGATTTTCGGTACCACCTATATACAGCTGTAACAACTTCAAGTATACATCACTGTTAGTGTAAGTGTGTACTGCACGTTGATGTTCAACACGCACAACGTATGCTGTCTAACGCTATAGTAATACTAGTATACTGTATGTAGATAGCAGCTATTGCTAGGGATCTGGGGAGTTTTGTGAAAACGTGGTTACTTTTTATGCAGACAAAGAATCGTTTCCGTGGATCTAACAAAAACAGGAAACCAGCATGAGCAACAAAGAAGATCAAGATGTAATTAAAAAGGCCTAGGCTAATCCGTATAATTAGTCGGCGAACGGCGCACGCTACTGTATAGTAAGTGTACCTTGAGTCGATCAGTACATTAAACGGCGCCAGTACGTACATAGTATACACAGGGTATTTTCAAGATAACGAACATATTAAAGTGATCGACTCATGGTACCACCATGCTACTGCATAACGTTAGGCCTAACCTAGTCCTAGGCACAGGCGCTTTATACAGCTTGGCTCGTACACTATAGTATATAATACTGAAACTTGAAAGGTAGGTCGTCAACTAGGGAAAATTCCCAAAATCGAAAATAAACTTGTCATAGTTGATAACAGCTGCCGAGAACTTTCGGGAAATAACAATATTGGCCTATTTGGTAAAGAATTTCATAGGTAAATCTGACATTGAATTTACGATTTAGTTGACGACCTACCTTTCAGTTAACGCTTCTGGATGCCTTGTATTATCGTACGGGATGTTATGGACACCTACCATACTTAAGGTATGTGGCATTAAATATGTTTATTTCACAGGTGTATCGTGTGGTGAAGAATAAAGGGAGTAAATTTCTTGAGTAAATATAAACATTTCGGGACGTGAGAGATTGTGGTGCAATCTGCACTGCTTATCAAGGGAAAATTTTGTGTACACGTTTCAAGGACCTAGTATTATGAAGGTTCAAGTGTAACGTACCGTAATTACAAGGTTCTGATCATGGACTAAACTAAACTTAACACTACTAACATTAGTTACTGTGTAGGCCAGGGTTCCTCAATTACATTGTGAGAAGAGCCACGTTGTGATGTTTTTGTGAACCAATGCGCAATTGATTGCCGTCCCTGGCGAGGGCTATAAAGGTATGGGGTGCCCCTCCCCTTTGGAAATTTTTGTTTTCTAAAAGGGGCTTAGATGCAAAATTGTGCTATTATTGCCATCATTTCAGAAGGCTTGTTTAGTACATTTTTTTGTGTTGGGTGGGGGGGGGGTGAGAAAAAAAACAAGGGAATTTGTTATTCCTTGGCAATGAAGGCAGAAAATGTATAGAACTGATATACTGTAGTCAATTGATAATGATTGTATTGATGATCAGACCGGGTGATAAAATAGGCCAGTGTGCATTTCCCTGTAGTTTATGCCTATGCGTGGCATATTGCATGCTACCCCCGTACGTACCCTTACCACCCACGAAGCTGACCGCGATATCATCTATGCAACACATGTGACGTACTCTCTACCCGCACAAAAACCAGAATGAAAGACGCACCATCATTTAGGTGGTTCTTTACGGTCTCTACGATGTATGATGTAATGCGCCAAAGTATAGTATGATAGATAGGTAGAGGCCTACATGTATATTATCATAAGGCTAATAATACAAGGTGAAATTAACTTGTAGTTAACATGCATGCTTACCTGAACTTTTTTGAGTGATCATTTTGATGCATTTGGTTATTTTTTTCGGGGGACCACAAATCTCATTTAGGGGGGAAGCAGGGGGAAAGATGTCTGACTGGTGGGGCGGCTGCCCCCTGCCCCCACCCAAACCCTGCTGTTTACGCCACTGGCTATAGAGGTCAACATCCACATATACTTTACACCGCTCTGGACATTGTCGTCTGGCTGGGCGCACCATAGTCGTATTCGGTAGTGTACTATACACACTGAATACAGACAACGTTCAGGCCACAGAAAGACATGCATGTGGAATTCCTGAAAATATATTTATAACATCACAGGACTGTCTTAGTAGACGAAGCACGGACTGCTCAGTGCCCTGTACAGTTTATGCATTGTTTAACTCATTTATGTTAACTTCATGGTACTTGTTGTTGTAGGAATCAACAGAAATTTATTTCTTTATTTGTGAGACCGAATTCATTTCTATTGTCAGCATTTTGGGAATTTTTTTAATATTATTTTAAATGTAATGTTTTTATTTTTTGTATTTTTCAAGTTCTTTTGCGCGTCACTCGGAACCATGCCGCACGCCACAAGTGGCGCGCGCCGCCATTTGAGGAACCCTGGTGTAGGCTAATAATAATACAGTATCTATTTGTATGGCAGTAGCTGAAGGTCCTTTCGAACCTGGATCACTTCACATCCATAATTAATAATCTCTTATCAAGATCTCCAGAATACCTCTTGACAAGTATCACTAACATCTTAAAAACTTTGAAATGGGAACCCCTGACTGAAAGAAGAAGGAAGGCCAAACTTGGGCTATTTTATCAAATTATTAATGGCCTTGTCACTGTCCATAACAAAAATAATCCCTATTTAAATCCTGGGCGGGGTGGCCGCTACATACAAATCCAACATAAACATCAGGCTTTTCAATATAGTTCTTACCCCAGAACTATAACAGACTGGAATAATGAAACATCTGCCATCAAGGATAGCCCTAGCCTTGAGGTGGTTAAAGCTAGATTGCCCACACATTATTATTAGTGCTTCTGCGCTGCGTACAAACATCCTCGTTGTGATACCCGCGAGAGGGGTTTTAACGAGTATCCAACAGAAGTATGTGATAGCATGGGGTGCCCACTGGCTGCTCACCTAAGAGTTTCATCAGCTTACATACTCTTTGAAGAGGAACACAGAACATATTTTCTAAATCACCCAAATTTGGAATACCGATAGAAGGGATGTCACCGTCATATGAGTTGCTGATGCAAGCATTGTAGGCTATGTAACCCACTACACCCATTGACAATTGGTTCTTTATAATAAGTGTTATATATGTTTAAACTTATCAAGAAAGTTTTTCCTTTGTTCACAGGAGGAGATGGAAGTTCTTCTTTCCATTTATGAAGGTGATGGCTGTTTCAAAAATCTGAATGACACAACATACCAGTACAGGGTGAGAAAAGAGAACATACAGTGTTTCATATGAATCTGTAATATATGTTTGCTAGCACTATTCATACACCAAACCTTACAGTCATTGAATGATCGTACAAACCCCCAAATATCCAGAAAGCCTATTAATACATCTGATAAACCTCAGTATGACAATCAGTAAGTTCAAGAATTGTGCTGATTTCAAGATGGCAGTTTGATGGCAACATTTGGAGGGAAAGGATGTAGGTTACAATTCCATGTTGGAGGGATTTGTATGAATTGATGTCATGCCATATTTAGGTTACATTGATAACAAAATCCTCCCCCCATTTTTTCTTTGTTCTGTAGATTGGAGAGGACGGTCACTTTCGGTCTTTTCTTCTAGAGATATCGTGGCCAGAGACATATCCAGATGAAGTCCCGAATATAACATTGGATGCATTTTACAACAAGCACTTGTAAGTCCTTCAACACAGAGCAATAAGCTAGTTCTAAATAACGTTATACATTAAGAGGCCATGGGTTCATCCGTTAGAGTTTTTCTTAGTTTTGGCACATGACTCGCAAGTACCACATATGTGTACAATCTATTTTGCATTAACGATAACATTTAGGAAAACGATCAAACAGATGTAATTTTCAAAAGGGATGGAATCGGATCCTATATCCATCCATGAAATACAGCTATGGAATGTCAAGACACTCCAGGGGTTCTTGAGTAAACTCAGAAGAGAGGAACATTTTCGAAATAGCAGAATTAGTTCCAATAGTATTTATAGTTTTAAAAACATTGTCTTACAGAATTTTCTTCCAAATTCTAATAAATCGTTAAGTTAAGATACCTGATAAGTACTATACCACAAAGAAGAATTATTCTGTCATCCTTTAAAGGAATTCTTATGTCTGGAATCTTTCCTAAAATTACAAAAATAGTGGAATTCTAAAGAGATATTGCAATAATTTGTTTTACACTGTGTTATAGATACGGAGCTGGGTGCCGATGATCGCGAAATAGTGTGTTTTATCACAAACTTTGTTTGGCAGTTCATCACAGGGCATGCGCAATCTATGAACTAGCTTAAAGTAGAGGTATCTGTAGCCTAATATGCCCATTCCCTTGTCAGTATAATTAAAACTGGTATGCCCCCGCTACCTCAAGGCTGTAAGTGATAACTGCATGCATAGGGATGATAGAGAATGTACAGTCCATTATAAAATAGGGGGTTTAATCACCACAAATTGTCAGTATCACTATCAACTGGTATGCCCCCCTACCTCAAGGCTGTAAGTGATTACTGCATGCATAGGGATGAAAGAGCATGTACAGTCCATTATAAAATAGGGGTTTAATCACCACAAATTGTCAGTATCACTATCAACTGGTATGCCCCCCTACCTCAAGGCCTTAAGTGATTACTGCATGCATAGGGATGATAGAGCATGTACAGTCCATTATAAAATAGGGGTTTAATCACCACAAATATACCCTTGTCAGTATCACTATCAACTGGTATGTCTCCACTACCTCAAGGCTCTACTGACTAAAATCTATTTTGTTAAAAACTGAAAAGACCACCACACCCTAACTCATCAAGGCCAAACACCAATGCACCGAAGTAACTCAATATTCCCATCCCTTGTCAGTCTCATTTAATACTTTTATGTCCCTTGCTTCTTCAAGGCTCTACTCCACTTAAACAATTCTTGTTAAAAAGGTTCATCCTTTTCTATCCGGACCCATTAGAAGACCATTATAAAATGCATACATTATAGTTTTTTTCTTTCTCATGTTACAGAAATAATGTGATCAAAGGCAGCATAATAGCTCAGGTGAAATCCGAGGTAAGTCATACAACTTGGATATCACTATGTAAAAACTCTTCAGCAGTGCAGACTGGAAAAAGCTTTCCATACACAGGGCATATGTCCATAGGTCATATAGGGGCATAGATGGGCAGGGGCACAATGGGGTTGTCACCCAAGGAAAGGTAGAAGCTCGGTCCGGGCAGGTCAATACTTTGCAATTTAACTTTGCACAAGTGCAATAACGTTGATATCCAATATAACTGAACTATTATCATGCCTTATAAATGTTGTAGAGCTATCAGCATGACCAAAAAGGTTGGTGAAATTTGTGAAACGTTGTGATATAAAATCTTGTATTATGAATGCAAGGAGTTAGATTTGCATATCAACTAGCAGGTGCTTGCTTGAAACAAGTGTGTACTATGAGAATTTTTTTTGATTTTAATATGAAGCAGTTATTACCTGGAACTGAAGACTAACATACATTTATTGACAGTCGACCAATAAATAAAATGTTTTTTCCGTAGTTCGCACAGATCATTTAAGCAATATACTGTTACCAACCAAATAAACACAGTTCAGAGAGGTTTACATCATTAACAAAACTGTTCCTGTCATCTTTTGGGTCTCTCCGGCATAATTTGGAACAAGCTAACAAAGAACGTCTTGCTCCAGCTCTCTTAACAAACGTCATTTCAATGGAATATCCACACTAATGTATACATCAGTTTACTACATCATTTGGATCATTGTGCCTCTGTCACACATCATCTGTGTGTGCATATTGTCCCCTTGTCTCCGCTCTGTGTGTACCATATCTGTGCTTTTCTGTACTGTGTCCATATGTACCTTATATTGTTGTAGTCAGTTTGCCTTTGATCGAAAAGTCAGGCCCACTAAACTTGATTACATTTCTAATTCACAGGGTTTTGAGTGGATAAGCAGTTTTGCTAACAACTTTTTGGTTCCTTGCTTTAGCAATTTAAGGAACCCATGTAGTCAGGTTGGCGTGTGTGTGGATGTGTTTTGCAGCCAGTCTGAGGACTTGAACAAAGGAATTTCAGGTCCTCGGAAGAATTCAATATGAACAAAAGGTCCTCGTACATTCGAACAATGGTTAGGGTGTTGTCAAGTTTAGGGTTAGGACATAGGAAAATTCAATGACCCATGGGCTCTGGTTCCTTGTTTGTTTTACAGTGTACATCATCTGAATGTATTGCTAATCACATTCCTTAAAAGCACACATCTAATCCTGATGTCACAACATTTTTTCTTTGTCATAAATGAGGAGTGAAAAACATTGGGGCAAGTGAAACCTGGAGGTCGCTTGCCTGATCATGCCGGTTGTTTGGAATATTAATGTAGATCCCTGCTGCTATATCAGCTACCATGGACTAGACAGGGGGGGCGCAGAGGGGAACATCATATCATTTGGCCCCCCCAGAACCTTTTCCAGAACCTACTAAAATGAATAGGCATATTTTTGCTCCTTCTCTACCTTACAATGACTCATTCAATGACAGCCATTTTCATTAATTATTATCTGAAAATGCAGGCAGATATTTGAACCATAAAAAATTAAGTGAAATTTTTAAAATTGAAAAATGGTGCAAGGATTTGGAACCTCAAAATGGGAAACCCTACAGTGCACCATTTTCTATCTCAGCACCCTTCACATTACAAAAATTTTCCATAGGGACACCCCCTCCCCTAAGATCCCTCCCCTAGGATGGCAATCACTATCTTCTTCATGGAAATGTCCCCCCCCCCCCACACACACACACACACACACTTTTCAGAAGCTGTTGATGCCCTTGTCCAGTTATGCTACCATTGTAATCTGCAAAGGCATATTTTAAAATAGGATAATTAATTTGACCAATATACTTGACAGTATGCCTTCATTACCAATACCTATATCAATGTCACATACTGTCATATTGTATATGGGCACCATGGTATTATTGTTTATCACCCAACCTTACACCATGTCATGTAAACATAACCTGCTGTAAGATTGATATCATACTTGGCACATATGTTCATTTGGCATGGCTCATGTTTATAAGGATTGAATAAAACATAAAATGTAATGATATATGTATGTGCTGGGTGATATAGAACCTTAAAGCAATATTCAGGGTTTATTCTTAACGATTTTGTCTTTATTATATATACCACATCTGGCACACAATGCATATATTGTGTGACAATGTATGAAACATTCATAAATTGCAACAAAACTAATAACAAAATTCTTCAAAAAGACGAATAGTGTATATACCGACTCAGTATGTGATATCTACACTGTAGGTGCATTTCAGCAAAAAAGTTTGGTGACAAAATGCAACACTGAAACAACTCTGACCTAAATTCTTCACGATTAGGGTGATTTTATACTAGTGAAAATTTTAATCATAACTAACAAAACTATCAAAACCCTGATAAGCCTGATTATTGCTTTAACATCAATCAATACTGCAAAATTTTGTTTGGTTTTCAATTCTGTGCTTGTGCCTATACATGTACATTGCATTTGGAGCCGCTGTTTGGTTTTACCTAACAGGCAGACCAGTGGCTAGGCTCAGCCATGACCTACACCCTCTTCGAATACGCCAAAGAAAATGCAGAGGACCTCTTGAAGGACCACGTGGAGAGAACCAAGGAAGAACAGGTAAACATTTTGGAGTATCCAGGTATGCCACTGGTCAATCCAGGGTGGGCCAGAATATATCAAAGAATACATCTTCTTTTTCTTTCAATAAATTGACAATTCTTAAACAAAATATAGCACCATTTTGCATCTAAGTACCCTTAGTTATACAAAACATGAAATGGCAAAAGGGTACCCCCTTTCCTTAGACCCCTCCCCCAGGACCAGGAATAGCTTCAAATCAAGGCACCACTTCTTCCGGATATGAAAAACAGAAAAAAAAATCATGGGAAGTGGTAGTTGATCACAGAACATAAAATAAATTAACTTCTCAAACTCAAGTTATAAATTTATAAAAACTAATTTACATTTTAACAAAATGGATAAATTGATGTATTTACCTTTCAAGGTTGTTGAATTTTCAACCACAAAATCAATTTTATTTTTTCTTTCATAGGAAGAGGTAGATACCAATAATGAATCACCCCAACACCAGGATACCAAGAAGTCAAAGGTCAAAAAAGAGCAGCTGACGAAAGCCCAGAAAAGGAAATTGGCCAGCAGATTTGGTATTTTTTTTAAGGACATGATTTCCTTTTAGAATCATTTCAATGAAAACTATTAAAAATTTGTCTTTCAACAATGTTTTTTTTTCTTTCTTCTAGCATGGTACAAAGAGTCATGCTGTTAGAAGCTCATTAAAACTTTTAACCTCTTACAAAATCATATTGAATTGAAGTTATCTGTTATCAGCAGTTATGTTCATTTAAACGGGCTTTATCTCAAAGGAAATTCCAGTCTGGCAACAACTTGACAGATACTTCAGTTCATTAACTAAGCTTTAAAACTCTTTAAAATTTTATTGATTACACCTTGGGAGCCAAAATAGCTAGGATTCTCGGACAATCTTGAATGTGATTCCGGTTTTTAGATTCACAGTTAAACTTGTTTTATGCAAGTTTAATAACTGGTGATACAGTACCTTTAACCAATTGCGCATTTACACCTAGGAGTAGAAGTGGCCTAAATTTGAAACAGGATAAACAAACCCAAAGGTGCAAGCAGTGTCGTTGTTAAATGAACTTTAACCTCTCAAAATATTGTATTTTCATTGAAAGCACTTTTATTTTGGACAATGATTTAAAAATCTGAGGTGGGGGGGGGGTGGGCAAGACAAAAAGTTGGGTGGCAAATTCCCCCATAGCGCCACCACTGTCTAAGTGCAAGAAATGTTTTGTTTTGGAAAAATATGAACCTTTTCCACATATTTCCTGTCTTTTCAGATCACAGAGGAGAGACAGCCCGAGGATGGGACTGGGTTGATGTCATAAAGGTAAGATTGGTCTAAACTGTAATGTTCAATTGGAATCTTTAGGGTCAATGCTAAAATGGTTTGTGACCAAGAGTCCTTAGGGAGCACAGGGATCAGTCTTGGTAAAAAAAAACAATTGACAGCTCATTTTGACTTTTTCTGGATCAATTTGTTTTGTGACTGAGTCCTTTTGCTTTGTACATATATGCATTGCATCACAGAATCTAGAATCTATATTGTTCATAAGATACGTATTAAACATTAATTCTCCAGAAATTTGTATGCATTCTAGTTATTAATTCAATCTAGTGCTGTGCACCTGATATTTTGCTAACCGGTTAACTGGTCGAGAAAACCAGTGGGTTTCGTGTAACCGGTACATAAAAAAAAAAATGCATTTTGAACATATTGAATAGCGCCACCACCGGGGAAATCCAGTTACATCATTGTTTTTCAATTATCGAAGAGCACCACTACCAGGGAAAACCCATTGTATAACAATATGGCGGTAAGTTAGCATGGGCGCGTGATCATTATAAGCATATTGAATGCTCATAACACGCGGCAAAACTATTTCTTTCAAATTTCAATCTCACATTTTCTTCTTTCAATAGGAAAAATGAATATACTTTGAATTAAAAACATCTCCTGATGAATTTTCCATTGCAATGGGCAGTGATTAATTATGACGTTATTCACAGAACGTTCAGTAAAGATTGTAGATGAACTGGATTTTCCTCTGCCTAGTTTACAGTGTTTTAGGTCACATTGCAGTAGAGCAAAACTATATCACCATATAAGCCAGTTCACATATCCAATTATGCATGAGCAAATATACCGTGTTGTCGTGATTGGGTGAAACAAACACTGGATATTCATACCTACAGCACGACATCTTAAAAAAATCATTTGTAAGCTTGTTGAATCGACCTTGTTTGCTAAAAAAATAAGATTCAGAAGGAGGGAGTAAACAGTTTAGATTGGTTTTCTGTTTGTAGCATACGAATGATGTGAAATTTACTCAATGCTTCTTTTTGGGACAAGTTGTGAATGGCGAAGGCGTACATTTTGAAACATAACGATCATGTGATCCAAGGTCACCAAAGGTCAATCAATGGTAAAAAAGTAGTATTTTTTGTGATAACTTTTATGAGGTCAAAGGTTGTTGTGTTTTTTTTTTCTTATTAAGCACAGTTAGGATGGTCCTAAAGACTTGTCATGTTTTTTTTTAATCAGTTGGTCAAACTACATCTGACTCTAACATAAGGTCAAATCAGAAAAATATGCTTATTTCAGGGAGAAAACGGGATAAAATCAGTTATTTGGTGCCCAAAGAAATTTGGTGCCCAAAATATTTGGGGCCCAAAATATTTGGAGCCCAACATTTTTGGGGGCACATGTATTCAATTTTCTGTTTCAATTGATGGACCATCTATCATCCAAACAGCAAAAACTGGCAACTACGGTACTGTAGCATAAACAGCAAAGATATTGTCAATGGAATTTCCACCCGGTTAGATGTTTAGATTAAGACATAACATTGGCACCCCTTGGGATTGAGCTGTGCTCATTTGAAGAGATTACCATGACAACGTGTTGAAAATATCTATTAGTTATCATAGCTGCAGTTGACAATATATATGTTAAAGCAGTTTGTTGGTGGCAATAGATGTATCAATAAAGATCCTGTTTAAAACCCACACTATTGTTTGTGTCAATTTGTGGTGTTGC
>JAODFY010082438.1:0-11916 GCA_027580055.1 Paracaudina chilensis | reverse complement strand
CACACCCTCTATGTAATCATAGTTACTCTACTGGCGTATTCAATTTACAATGATTCCACAAGTACAGTACTTGTATGATAATAACAATAAAGCTTAGGTACAAGAGCGATTTGATCGTAGTACGAGTAGCGAAAAGGGTATGGATTGTGACATTATTTACAATTATTTTTGATGAGCGAAGTATCTAAGTGCATATGAAAAAATAACGGTGTATTTATTAGGTTGAACGCCGAAAAAAAACGGCGATTTTTATGGGATTTTTCAAGATCGCATTTTGTTTACGATACTTACTGAACATCAGCCAATACGATCTCTGATTTTGGATTGAGACATGCCAATGACAGGGTCCTAACATTTTACGTAAAAGGTTTAAATAATATGACATAGATTACGAGATGACACATTTTAAAAGCTAAATTGCGCCCAAATATGGTACCATTTGCCATATAGAGACCTTCCAAATTCCCCCTTCTCATTAGACCGCACATCCAGGAGGACGATTTGCAAATGGTGAAAAGTCCTCTTCCCTCCCCCGACCCCCAACCAACTTTGGAGATAGATCTGCACCCTTGCAGGCAATCACATTTTTGTTTTAATTAAAGGCCCATAATTGGGCAAGTTTATTTATCCTGATATTCTCAAGGTTCATGCTTACATTCCTCCTGGACATGTCCTTGGCTGTTTAAGATATTTCATCTGTCTTATTTTACTTTCAACCTCAACACAGTTTAAGCCACCGTATGGAATGTCGCCTGGAAAACATAACGGTACTCCGTATTACAATACATCATTATAGACATGAATATCGTGGACGTGATCATACATTCAAAGAAAATTTTAAAAAAATACTGCATACCTAGCGAAAATATTTCCCACAGAACTACACCAAAACTCCAAACATCAGATTTTCCTGAGTATTGGTGAAGAAAAATTGTCTCTGGTGCGAGCCATGCCAATGGTGGTTCAAGCTAGACAAATCATAAATTAAAGCATAATCTTTTAATACATATTTCTTATTCTGTAGGCAAAATAGAATAATAATATCTGCTGCTATTAAATCATCAACAGTTCGATAAAAAGTTAAAACATGGGCTAATCTTTCTAGCTACATACTTACCTTTTCAAAAATATAATCTACTTTAGAAAGTACCATGGAATTCGGTAGAAAATCATACAGTTTGCATTTGCGCTTGGTATTAAGTAGAACTTTCTTTGCTGCGAGAGCAGGATGCATGTACTATTGAGTAAAATATGTAAATAAATAAAATTAGTTTTTATATCTTGTTCATTTTTGGTAAAACGATTGCTTGAAACAACATGTCATGTATGTCATGACGTTTTACATATTCCACCCAGGGATACCATAGGTTTTCTTTTGTAATGATGTTATTACCATTGCGTGAACAAAGGTGTGCAAACCTGGCCCTCATTTCACAGACCTCTCCATGTGATGGATGAAAACCTCATGTTTAACAGCAAATGGAATAGCAAGTCTAGTAGATTTCTAGCCTATTTGCGTGAGGGTTTTTGCTAGCACGCTATATAACAACAAGCGAGTTGACCAGTCTATTAGATTTCTAGCATACTCGAGGTGAGAGTTGTTAATCAGCCTCACACCTAACAGCATATGAGCTGATTATAGTCTAGCAGAACTACAAATGAGCTGAACAGTTTAGCAGATTTACGGCATACTCTGAGCCAGTGTTGTTTGCCTTTAAACATTTTAAATCAATGTGCACCATTTGGTATTATGTAGTTTGAAATCAACCCTTCACAATTATGTCAACCAATCCAGTAACTCTCATTGGGAGCTATTTATCATTTTCTCCATATTCCTATAAATAAAGACATACATTAATTTCCCCGTTTGGCTTAATTATTTTGGAGGTCCCCAAAGGGAGGGCTTATACGCACATTTTGTTGAGATAAAAAGGCTAGTCCGTCAGCTATGTCCAATGAGAATCCTGTGAGCAACAGGGCCATATCCCTGCTATCATAAGTATAACGCATCTTTGGGATGTCCTTCTGCAAAAACTCTCGGAGATTTCCGTTTTCGGCATATTCTTGGTAGATATAATAAGGTACTGTAAAATTAAAACAAAATATCATTCTTAAGAAAACATTACATAACCGTTACAAGTTTTTTCTATTATTACTGCACTGAAACATGCGACTGGTTCTCAAAAAAGCAGGCAGCAGATGTAGTTAAAATTCCACCAACACGACTGAAAAGCACGGATGAAGTTGGAAAGGCTATTTTGTGGACGATATATGTACAGTGGTGAAGCTGCTGCCCCTTAGATCACCCGTATTCATTTAGTGTAAAAATGTAGCCATTATATTTGCAACGTAATATATATAAGACTAAAGTGAAAACAAATAAATGAAATTAGATCATGATTTGGGGAAAATTAATGTTTGATCATGGCTATTGATGGTTATCATGGTTATTACTACGATCCTTACATAATGTGATAAATATATTATAAAAAGTGGTACTAAAACTAAAACAGTGGTACTAAAAAAAAAATTTTTAGAGGAAAAAACATACTTACCATCAGTTAGTAAAGTTTCGAGGACAGTGATAACACTAGGGTGACATTTGAGTAAAATTAAATTTTGAGCATACGATCGAAAAGTACAAATGTCTTTCATTTGCGCTTTCTCTGTGAGAAAATAAAATATAAAGAAAATAAGTACTGCAGCCCGTTAAGGTAACACAAAGACATTATTTAGAAAATGGAAAGAATGCTTAATTTTATTAATGTTATGAATACACTTTTTGTCCGCAACAAGCCTTATAGCACTGACCCAAAGAAATGTTTAAATTTAGAAAAATATTTAATCCATTGGTTTTACACATTTAATACGTTTTTCGTCCGGATTACTGATATTAATCATACATACTCTATGATGCTAATGCTTCACACGGATGTACAGCAGGATGTTGTTGTAGATATATGTGTTACATATTATATTATAGAAAAATAAACTACAATTAACAATATTCGTATTTCACTACTTACCTGAAATCGTTTTTACTATAATCTTCTCAAAACCATCTTTTTCACCCAGCCAGTAGGTCATCATACCCTCTCCGGGTAGTTGATGAATTAAACATACGTCGTTTTTATGTCTACCTTGGGAGATTTTTTTGGCAACACAAATAGAATTTTGCGAAGGTCCATCTACCTCTAAGATAAAAGATAAAACTTTCATGATCAGGGAAACTGCAGGAAAAACGGTTACACATTTTAAGATAACTATATTTAATATGTTGATGTATTTCAATATTTAACATAAACTGTACCTGCTTGAGGGATATGGACTGTCGATCGTCCAGTTGTAGTATTTTCTTGACCACGTGTCGTGCTGAAAAAAAAAAACATCATCAATGCGGTATTTTGCCCAAATGTTAACCTGAATTAGGTATATGTCTTCAATGTGTCACTAGTGAAGGAATATACAATACTCATAGAATAACGTAAAAATACATTGTAAAATCTAATACGTTGAAATAACGTATTATAAATGAGGTACCTTACTGCACGGACACTTTTCAATATATTCAGTTCATTTCGAAATGTCAAATAAATTCATTTGATTCAACTAAAATGTGATCAAAACATATTGGGGTTTGTATGCTCGCCAGGGGAGCAGTGGTGCACACGGTGTCAAACGTTTATGCACCATTGTGTTCCAAAATCAGATTAGTGTTATTTGATACAAAAATGTAATTGTATTTTCTGCTGAGCCATCCCCCCCCCCCTCCCCCCACCACGCTGAAGTGAAATGTTGCTGTGAAGCATAGGCAGACTGACTATATGGGCATTTGGGCATTGGTGAAAGACCGGAGGAAATGGCCAGTTGAGTGGGTCAATACAATTGGATAGAGCGTGGTAAAAATACAGCCCATATTTGCCTGTTATAACAATCAGTCCCATCCTGATGTTTAGTATTGTGCCACCTTCAAAACTTTGGACGATGCCACTGATTTGGGACAATAACGTTATTTTACGGTTAAGGTGAATTTCCCTGTATGTTGGTATATCTCTATTCTCTTTGCAATAAATAGACTAGCCATATTTATACAAAGTTAGTCTTTGTGCATAGATGTCCCTCTTTTAACACAATTACTTGTTGAATTACTAATTACCCAGACCTAATAACCTATGCCAACTGTCAATCTAAAGGTTGATACATTCTTTAACATTCCGTTGTTATCTCTAATTATAAAATAATGGTTTTATTTGCAATTATGATACAATCAGTTTCAATTCATGATGGAAAAAGACAGAGCTTTAAAAAGAGCTTTTAAAGGACGTGCACTGAGATGGAATCTATAAAGGTTTAATAATACTAACTATAATGACTGCGGTTTAATCTTAAAGACGTGACACTCATAACAATACCTACCAAAGGTAATTATTTAAATGAGCAGTCAAATGTAGTTATCAAAACTACATCAAGAACATTTTACCATTATTAAACACGTTGCATGAATTTGCTTGGCGCTCCTTTCTCTTAAACAAGATAATTCGATTACGATATCAATTAATAATTATGTACATACTTGAACGAGGCGCTCCGTTTTCGCCCTGATAAAAAAAAATATAAAAGGATTATATAACAAAAGCGGCTATATTACAAAAAAATAAAATCCTTTTTTTTTCATTTTATTTAAAATTTACAACGATGACTGTCATGATAATTTCTCTTTTTCTATTATTTTTACTTCCAAGGGAATTAAAAGCTTTTATTACATGAATTGAAAAGAACGTGTCAGGTTAGACTAACAGATTTGACCGTAGCTGTATGTAGGGGGAATCCCGCCCCCTAGAAAATTGATGTAAACACGGAAAGGAAATATTTTATTTATGAAACGATCAAATACGATTTACCAAATTTTAAAATGACCACCTGAATAATAGTTTGCCCATTTGGATACATAAACTGGTTGCGGGCCTTCTTTTAGTACATTGTAGACTTACTAAATATAAGTGATACGATGAAAAGTAACACTGTAGCAGAGGCAATTCCAGATGAAATATAGGTAATTAGATAAATATCAATACTGTCCGTAGCTGCAAACAGAATTAAAAATCTTCGTTGAATAAGGAAAATGTTACATTTCGGAATTAAATTAAATGATGCTGTAATAAGTTCTAATAAACCATTTATCTATTCAGTTTTGCTGTTAGCATAATGTTAAATGTGGGGGGCGCTGGTAGGAAAACCTGCCAAAAGTAATAATTCACTGAGGTTCAAAAAAAGTTCCCATGCTATATCAACAGATTGCAGTTATGAACACTACATCAAGAAAATTTACCTTACCAACATAACTGGTGAATATGTTAGTTTGGCGTAATACAAGGAAGTCAAGTGACGTTGCTATTGGCTTCTCAAATTTAAGCAGAGGTATTATTGTGCATTCACTTATAAGATGATTAGATTAATAATAGTGTTTTCAATATATATGTCTCAAGTTACAACGACCACATCCAATCTTCATCAAACGTACCCATAAGAATAAGCATTCATTAATGTAATAACAAATAAACAAAAAGGTCGAAAAGTTAACAAATTTAAACCAAAATTATAAATACCATATGTAATGTACTTGGCATAAGTGTACGTCTCTTTGCCATGACGATTTGTAGTTTTGCACGATATCACACCTCTATCATTATTCAGAGTCATAGTCAGTTGCGACGTCAAATGAAACGCTTCCTTATCCATTGCGGTTGACGTAATCTCGACAATTGTAGCATTCACCGACTGGTTATTTACTAGCCATGTCAAACTGTAATCCGGCTGTCCGTTGAACGCAATACATACAAAGGTTACATTTGTGCCTCTTGTAACATTAACTTCACTGTTATGATTCATGTCCTCCGCAATTATGATAAGACCAGGATTTACTGGGAATAAACAGTTCAGTTGGTCAATATGATAATCATACTACAAATATACATATATTTGAGAAAAAATGTTGAGGAAGCGTAATAAATGATTTTTTTTATACAAATTGCTCATTGCGCACAAAATATGTTTGTTCCCGTTTGTTTTTTTATTAATCTTCATATTGAAAGAACCACGTTTTGAACAATTAATGTTTGTAGGCCTATCCAAATGTATTGTCAATCTATGTGTTCAGGGCGATTGTTGATCTCAAGTATTTTATCAACACTTTTTGTGCAAGTATGGGTTAATAACTGTTTGTATTCAATGTAATGTCAATCTATGTGTTCAGGGGCGATTGTTGATCTAAAGTATTTTATCAACACTTTCTGTGCAAATAACTGTCTGTTTGCAATCAAAGGCGTCAATAGCTCCTGAAAAGTATGGGAGGGGGACATTACCATGAAGAAGTTAGTGATTCCCGTTATGTGTGAGGAGTGTACTGTGCTTGAGGTGATTTGACACATACTATACTATAGTATTGTACTGAAACATGACAAGCCCACATCGACCCGAGTACTAAATACTGTATATACGGCAACGGTTTACATGCCTGCAATTTCAGATAATTATGGGGGACACTAAGGAAGAACCATGACAACACACGGTGGCACTGTAGATGATGGACGCTGCCAAGGCGGCTTCGAGCGCGAATCGCGTGGGGTCCAGGGGCAAAACCCCGGTGGGTGCCCAGGGGGGCGAAGCCGCGGGAAGCTCCTGGGTCTTAGGGCTTTTTGGGTGTATTCAATCATTATTTTATAGTATCATGACACGACAGTACTCCAATGAACCCAGAATATGGTATATAAACATTTTGTTAGGTGACTGCCTACCAGTATAACATTGATTGTATGTGTCAATCGCACACAAATATTTACTATACCTTGTAACTTAGACACCAGATATCTTGTGAATACAACAATAATATTCCTTACTTTAATTTCATATGAATTTTGTTTTAATTTATTTTTACCCCTTTATGTACTAAAACTAAACGCAACTGAGTATACGGTTAATTTTACAAGTTCACGGCTTCTCGTTGGCCAAAACTTGTGGTCAATGGTTATGGCCTGTTAGGAATGTATATAAACAAATTACCGTGTGAGAAATATAAATGCTAGTGCTATCTCAGTTGTCGATCGTAGAATTCAAGGTTTTGAGGCCAATAGAAATGACGTAGGTTGTACAAACTTCGTTCCGAGACATTTTTCAATGTGACTTTTGCTTGAGAGTGTAAGCAAAGCAGTGTAGTTTATTTATTAGAACAAATTTTATTTGGGAAGGCACGCGGGAGGCGACGCCACTGCAGAAGAAGGAAAACTATGCCTATTAATTTGAGTAGGTTCTGGAAAAAGGGGGGGGATGATATGATGTGTCCCCTGTCCCCCGCATGTTGACACCCATGGTTTGCATATTATTTATACTCTTACTTGCATTATGACAAAATTGGAATAGTTTTATGATATGGCAAAAACACCTCAAACTCATAAATTTATTTAGAAAAAAACTTGAATAGAAGAAAAATTAGTTTTACATACCATATGCAACATACGTGATGTTAGTGTACACATCAATGTTATGAAGATTTGTACATTTGCACGATATCACTCCTTCATCTTCATACAGAGGAAGAGACAGCTGTGAGGTTAAATCAAAGTTTTCGTTTTCACTTTTTGCTGTGTCTAGGCCGATTATGGAAGCCTCTACTGAATTTTGAATAAGCCAAGTTAGACGAAAATTCGATGTTGCGTTAAATGCAACGCATGTAATCGTTACAATTGTACCCTTTTCAACAATTAGTACATTGTCACGGTTCCTGTTGTCGGCATATATGATAATTTCTGGAAAAACTAAACAAAAATATAGAAAATTTGTAGATGTTATTATACGTATCTGAAAAAATTATTTGGTAATTTACTAATATCTAGTGGAGTTTTACTAAAAATACCATACCGTTCACATTGATCCTCGTCATCGTGAGATTGCCGCACTTGCATTCGTAAATCCCATCATGTAAAAGGCGAACGGGATTTATAAAAAGGGAGTAGTTTTTCAAAAGTCCAATACTTTCTCCAAAATGATCCATGACGTTTATCGGTATTTTGTTGTAGAACAGTTTTTTATCTTGGAAATACCAAATGTTAGTCATGCTTGCCCTACAACAGCCGTCCAATACAACAGTGTGAGAAACGTAGGATATTCGGTTTATAAGTCGTTCACCAACAGTGATATCGTTCATTCCACAGAGAGCAAGTAGCATTAAGAAGCACCCGCGATACATTCTAGATAAGTAAATGATCATTGAAGTATGACGATTGAGGAACATGTGCATATGTTACACCTTTCCGAATGTCATTCTCAAGTAATGTAATACCTCAGGCCACATAATCACTGGATTTATCATACAGTGAATTACCTGATCGTATGTTATATAATAGGTTATATGATGTTATATGGTGTTATTATTGTACTTTTGGTTTGTACTTTATCTGCATGGTTTACGTGTTAGCACTTATATATTAACCAACAGTTTAGACTTTGTAAATTAATAATTTGTGATTTAATCTCGAAGGCAGTAATGTAATTGACAATATCTCTACATTTGTATTAAATAAAAAATGAAACAAGCCAGATGTATTTTAATTAAAGGGGTTATATTAAAAACGATAAAATAGCTGGGTTTTGCCAGTCAGACAAAACTCAGAAAAACAAAAAACAAAAAAACAGTTAATATTTTTAGTTCTACAACTCTCAATTTTATTGATACGATTTGCACGGAGAGCAAAAATAACTGGGACACCATAAGTGTTGATTGCTAATTAAGGAATAAACTACAACAGTATAATAATAATAAACAGTCGAGACTATAGTCTCCGTCATTCCCCTAGCCCGTTATTTTCTCTTTCCAACTTACTATTTGTATATTCACGATATACATATTATGCTTCCTATATGATAACAAAAGACGAGATTCGTGATTTGCAGCAAAGCTGTTTTCATTGATATGGTAACTTTCACCCGATTCGCATAGCTGTCACTGTTTATGTTACTATATGTATGTTAAATCACTGTGCCACAGCTTTAAATTGTTCTGTATCATAACACAGCAACATATGGTAAAATACTCCTTCAGTTCTACTGTATATACGTTCAAACTGTTAAACTAATTGGGTTATGTATTATTTAAATATTATTAATTAGTTTTTAGTAAGTTAATATAAAGGTATCTGTGTTTAATCACGGTATTCTAATTAATTGGAATTTATATAAGGAAACATACGTATTCAAATACGTATTTATAAAAACCAATACCTAACTTTGTTTATATATATTTACAATGGGACAGTCAATGTTTAATTTGTGAAACAATTCATATAAGTACGGTACCACGTAAGTGGAAAGGTTGATCTTCAGTTATTAAAATACACTTCAACTAGTATTAATATATATTGTATATGTCACTTCTGTTCATATTGATAATTAGATGATAAAAACACTACAAGTGCATATTATGTATAATAAGAACAGGTACTGGCTAAAGTACTGGTGATGTAACCAGCGGCGTGGCTAGAGGGGGTGTGCGATCCATTTGGCCGACTACCCAAAACGGTATTAGGCAATAGCGACTATATTAGCGGAGCGCCACCAGTGTGCATAGCGTTTGAAGACATTTTTTGACGACATTTTTCTCTAGATTGCACTTCCCATACAGGTTGCAACTTGACATTCTTTGTATCGAGATTTTGTGTACGATATGGTACGATGTAGTTTCGTCTCACTATGAGATCACCAAATTATATTTATAGCATGATCATGTCGATTATGGCAATAGGCGTACTGGAGCATTTCTATTTGAGGGTGGGGCTTTGAATGTATTGCCCCTAATTTTCTAAATCTGCCTTAAACACTATATAATCGGAGCGCCACCATGGGTTGGCGCGGAGCGTAAGACAAATCTTTCAAAAAGAACTACCACTCAGATTGCAGGAAACGGCACTTCATATGCTTGAAATTGTAATAAATTATACCACAAAATTATAATACAAAACGCTTTCAACTTATTTTTTCACAGCAAAATGTCGAGAAAGATTCAGGCACGCTAGTGCATGCGTCAAAATAAAAATCTGCAAATTGATTGTTATGCTTCTGTAGAGTTCTCGAGGTTTCTTGATATTTCGTGACGTCACAAAATTATAACACTTAATGATGTCAATTGATTTTTCAGTAAAAATTTCTAAATTAATTTGAGCACGCTTTTGCTTACTGCATACCGTATTAAAAACCTACAAAAACAAATTGTCCAAAAGGCCGAAATTTTAGTAACACCTGCCCGAATCTCGAGTCCAATGGAAAAAAAATGGGGGCAATAAATTATAAAGTCTCGACTGTTTTCATCAGTGATCCAGTGAAACTTTTTCTACCCCACCCTTCCCCATCCTCACCTTTATCTCTCCCCATTCTTTCTCTCTTTCCCTTTGATGTGCCAACTGCTTGCTGTGTGCCGACTGATCTACCTGTCAGGGGGTGTCTTACCCCCATCCCCCATAGCTACGGCCCTGGATGTAATCAAAGATTACACATATTATGCTAAAATTACACATGCGATGATATCAACTGCTAGGCAATCCTATATGGATGTTTTTTTGGCTCCTGGCAACAGTTGGAAATGTGTAAGAAGGGTCTAGTGACATATGACGTCAAATGTCTACAAGTTGAGGTATATTTACAAACACCTCATAAAATAAATATTACACGGATATATTAGTTCGCAACGTGAAAAACGTCAAAACAACTATTTTCAGGTCATCGGGAGACAGCTTAGAGTGTGATTGCAATTGACACAACCTATCAAAAAGTCAGATTTTCAGTTGACTCAGGTTGAACACTTTTGAAATTTTTTATTCATTTATTCGTTCGTTCGTTTTCACGCATTAGGCACAAAGTACGTTTTCCTGGTAATGAAATAACCGCTGGGAAAATGTTTTGATTTATGTTATAAATTACCAGGCAATTTTCCTCCACGATTATTAATATTATTAATGTGGAAATATTATATACCCTAACCATTCTAACTAAATTGGAATCCACTAGTTACAGTGGTGTAAATATTGTATCATATGTTATATTTAACGGTGGATAATTATATCACAAGATATACTCTTTTAACTAAATTGACATCCACTATAGTTACATAGGTGAACATGACTAAGTAGATTTTTTTATTTATTTTTATTTTAGATTCAATATGCAGCCCTGTCATCTAGTGATTAATTTTGCTGCTTATAGTTGAGAAAATCGATTTATATCCGTTTTAATTTCACACCATGGTTCTTAACTTACCATTTTTTTTTTTGTAAACAGAGAATTAAAAAAAAAATACGGAGAAAACCGGCCGACTTCCACGCCACTTTATTAATGAAAAAATCCTCAAATCATCTGATGTATAAAGCATTTTCGGGATCATTTATAAATATTCGAGGTTTATATAAAAACCACAAATACGACCCAAGACAGGGGAACGAGACGGTTACAATATAAATTTGCTAATGAAATATATCTTAAGAATGCATGATTGGTTCGTGACGATGGGTCTCCATTACCATATCGGGTGTGTCTTTATGATTGGGTCATAATTTCTCAATATATTGGGTCACAATTTACAATATATGTGTGTGTGCTAATAGTGACATAAACTTAAAATTGAACACATTTGGCCATTAACTACATACTACAAAATGAAATGGAGACGGCTATGAAGTGTGACTCTGATACATTAAAACCCTAAAACTAACCATACCAATGTTTTAGACAGTGGCGAACAAGATAAGACTATTTCCGACAACAACATTATGCTTAGAAATCATAGTTATTACGTTAAGGGGAAACAACTGTTTCCATTTAACGTCACATTTACACCTTTCTCTGTGTTCCTTTCCCCCTATAGTAGGAATTAGG
>JAODFY010082327.1:0-11917 GCA_027580055.1 Paracaudina chilensis | reverse complement strand
TAAAATAAATAAAAAAGGAGAGTGGGACACCACACCCCTTAGACCCGTCCCCCAGACCGGCCATCACAGAACACATTGCATCCCCCTTCCCTTCATGAAATCATCTTCATCTTCCAATAATTAATACCTGGTCCAAACAAATCTGCCCACATACTCCACGTGCACTACAATACCATGTGTTTGCATGCATATACAATTCTAGTTTACATTGTCCTTTTAGTCACATTTATAGTTGAAAATTAAGAAATATAACGTAAATAACGAATGAAATGGTTTGGTGAAAGTTCGTTGAAATGGAGTCGATAAAGTAAGAGAAACTACACCATTACTATACTTCTCTGATCATGTCAATGTTTCCTGTATTCTCACTACAATTTTATTTCAAACTTTTATTTTGCGTACGTTTTCGTGTGATTGAGCAGCACTAATAAATATTACAATACAAGGATAAACATAGGAACAAGTGTTCGCCCTCACATAATAATAAAAGTACATGTTTGCCCGTTCTGATTGGAAAAGACGTAAACACATTTCACGAAACTTATGTACTTTACCCGGAGGTGAACGAGCCTGGCGGGCGAACATTGAGCTATTGATCTCGAAGACATGATTTAATGTGATTTCATTAACGTTTTCTCTGGAAAATCAATCTTTTATATTTGTCCCCTTGGACAAAAGAGGGTAATAAAATTGGCAATTTTGGACTGGACATGTTACGATGGTTGCGTACAAGTTGTCTTTGCGTAGCTTTTATTGCCAACATTTTGTTGACAAATTACTGTGCTTCATCAACAGTTATATATAACGTTTCCTTTGTCCAAGTCAGTAAATGATCTCTCCCGAAAAGAATGTGATTTAGTTGATGAGTAATTCGGCTTTGTAACACAAATGTAGAACGTGGTGATCCAATGACTAAGCAGTAGACTAGTTAGACTTTCTCGAACCATGTCTTGGTCGTTGCGTCTGCATCCTTGGGCAAGTCACTCAATCACGACTGCCTCTTTCTACCGAGGTGTATAAATTTTGACCTGAGAAGTGACGGTTTATTCGCCGCGGAGGCCAGGGGAGTGAGCGTACGTACACATCTGTACCTGTGGGGTGGTCATCGATGGTCAGGGGATAAGCCGACTCACGTGTGAGAAGACCTTGACACAAGATTATAAACCTAAAACTGATCTCAAATGCGTTCCGAAAATGATAATCAAATAGATTTAAATTTTACTTTGAAAATTATCCGAACGAGCGCCGCCAGATTTCTCATTATTCTCTGACAGCTTGCCAGGCACGGTAACAGTAACATCATTGATACATTATTCGCCATGCATGGAGAGACCGTATGGCAAAGAATCGATGCAGAGAAAAACAACAAACAAATCATCCCATTTTTAATTTTTCAAAAAACATTGAGATCGCGAAAAGATTAATGAAATTACTCTCATGCATATACTTCGGTTCACACCATATGTCTAGTGAGTTGATCTCAGTAAGTTGTTTCAGCTTGCGGTGAATCGGATAATTTTACATGAATAATCATTTAACATGAGGTACACATGTGATATATCGCTAGTCACGTAGCCAGGAGAGGAGGGCAGTAGCTGGTGGGCTACGAGGTGTTCACCCGAAATAAATTGTATTCAACCCATTGAGATTTGTGATATTTAACAAAATATATTAGTACCTTATAATGCACCATATGACGTGTTCAACTACGAAGCATGGCTTCAGAGGTCAAATTTCACTTCTGCTGACGGATGAATCTACAACTCTCATATACGGTTACGATACGTTAATAAAATGAAAACACATCACATAAAGACAGATAAAAGGAAATATGTTCATCAGGGTCCTGATTTTTGTGTTAGGCCAATCAGCCTATAGTTGTGGAAGCCGGCAATATACATGTTGCAGAATTTCCTTTGCGGATTTCTCGTTAAATATGGTACCGTGGATATGAAATTTTGGTTTGGGTATTTGCTCATGCAAAATACCATTACATAGCCATCTTACTTAATTTTACGCCTCATAGGATGACGAGACTTGTCGGTAACCAAGCCAGCGTCTCTTAAGTTCAAATCAAACCATCTACAGTCTACAGACACAGTTCCTCCACTGCTGGTATGCCACTTTAATAAATGTACCATGCATATGGAAAACATCGTTTATTTGTACGTACTATTTTGAATTAAACTTTACAAATGGAAGGAAGAAAACATATACCCTACAGCAATCTCGATGCTTCTATTGAATCGATAAACGTAGAATAAAATATTGAAATTTCCTGTCGCCAGAAAGGTTATTTATTTCCTCTTCCTCCCCTCACTTACATCCTCGCTTTTTCCTCCAGATTTTGCGAACACGATGATGCTTGTCGTCAGGACACGCGTTAACAAGATGCGTTGTTTGTTGTTATCATGAATATACATTCCAGTGACGGCGGAACCGGTGGGAGCTAGAGGCGTGCGCAAAGGGGGTGGGGGCGCGGGAGGCGGGGGCATGCCCCTCCACACAGTGTCATTTCCGGCGATCTAGGAGGTATATTGAGCTAATTTTCTCGCTACGCGCCAACTGATGGTGGCGCTATGTTAATGTTATAAATTACCGTTAACTCGTAAGCCTAGGCCTACATTCCTTACTTTACTGGCGTTAACGTAGCCTAACGTTAAGCGACATATCATATAACGTTAGGCCTAGACCCAACGTTGTGTGTAAGATATAACGTAGGCCCTAGGCCTAATGTTACACTAAGTATTATGCCAGCCTAACGTAACACAGTTATAGGCCTAAAACCCAAAGGTATGAATTTGGAACCAAATTTACCAACTATGGCTGCTGATTTAGGTTTATATCAGTGTGTTTCCATAGTTGCTTGAAAAATCCATGGTTAGGAAACGCGGCCTAAAAGGTAGCCTACGAAATATTGATTGTTTGATACATATCTGGCAATCCTTTTAGGTACTTCGTTTATATTTATTTACTACCGGTACTTACTCCAAATGAAAGAACCAGTTACGCTAAGGTAACGAAGACAAAATAGAGGCAAAAATCAGCATTCATTTGTTTAGGCCTACGACAACGGAGGCCTAACATTACAGACACTGTAACACTAACGTTACAGTATTACAGTAGGCTCGCTTCGGACTTGTCTAGTCTGGGCGATAAGGGAAATTGCAACCATAACTTTGAAACTCCGGGGTAGCCTAAAGTGTAAGCATGTAATGTATGGGAGAAAAAAAATGATATTTCCGCAGCGGTATCCTTTGGCTGAGCGGTCCTCGCGGTTCCTTCCCGCGGTGATTGCCGCACACCGTCCAGAACGGTGCCTAACTAATGCCTATAGCCTAATGTACACTGGATTGCGTTTGAATTTTCTTCTTTGGAAGAAAAATCAAGGTATGCCTACTTACTGACTCAGTGGCATCTTTGTCAGATTAAATTCCCTCCCAAATTCCGTCCGCACCACCTCCTGAGAGGAATAGCAGATCACACATCGACGCCATTACTACGCCATTAGTGGCGCTCGCTGAGTCTATGTGTGCACGGTGAGTACCACGTGACCGTGTTTTTTCGATGTGTCAACATCGTCGGCAGATTGCAGTGAAGCCTTTGAAATTTCCCGCTGTTTCCTAACCATGGATTTTTCAAGCAACTATGATTTGACTTAAAAAAACTCTTGCACGTATGATATGTTAGAAATCTCCTTGTCTGGTCAGCCCAATTGTTGTTATGTATATGGCCTCGACCTATCACACATTTCATGAAGAGAGTATAGTGAAATTCATTTGAAATTCTTTGAGAAGACCCACCACCTTTAACTGGCACGTGATTGCCTACGCCCCCATGAGCGCCACTTAACGACGTATCCTACCCCCTTTCCTTTAGTATGAGCACCAAGCAGGAAAGCAGTATGTGATTCTGCATGTCAGAAGACGAGACAGCATCTTTAAATTTACATATATTAACAACTTTGGAGGGCCATTTCCCCCAACAAATTGAGTGGTATACTGCGCTGAAGTGCGCGCAGTGTCAATAAATGATTATACCTCTGTAACCTGAAAATTGCGCTCTATACTAATTCCTGCGCACAAAAAATATATATATATATATATATATATACGATCTTTCAACTGCCTATATATAGAGCTATATACGTGAACTAAATGAAGATATCAAAATTTATTTTTGTTTTACAAATTTGACGTTAACCCGACTCGTGTATAGTGCTCTTTTGTTTCGTATTGTTCAATCATAAACGAATCGATCAAATCGATAAACTATTAACTTCCCCAAGGACTCATTTCTATTCTAAGTCCATGACATTTACGTAATATTCGCTTAATTAAACTATATACTGAATTGCCCCAAACAAACTACACATTTATATATACATACAACACGCGCATTGTAACAGGAACGGTACGTCAGAGCCTATTTTGTAGTGTGTGTGTGTGAGGGGGTTGGGGTCATATGGGTGGGTGGATATATAAATATGAGGCGCTACATTGAAGTGGCATGTATGATTATGTGTTGGTGTATCGTCGTTAGTTTCCGGGTATCCCCTCAATGTGGTTGGAATGGGGGTCGATATTTAGTCCATGTATGTCCGTCCGGGGGGTCGATACAGGTAGGCCTACATCGCTCACAGAAGGAAAACAGTGCATACATTGATACAAAGCATTAGGCCTATACACATGTATGGCTAACCCACAAATGTCATGACTGGCTACGACAATAATAATTCAGAGTATGTGTGTTTGTACCGGTATGGTAAGCAACGGGGGGGGGGTAGATATTTCGAAGAAGGGAAACGGGGAGGGGGAGCGCGACATTTCCGAGCAAAGTAAGCAAAAGTAAGCGGGGAGGGCTGTACGTCCTGCAAAAACCCTTTACAGAGAACCCTGTAAAGGTATCATACTACAAACTGAGAATGTGTGCATTGCACTTTAAAATCATAAAGAGTTTCCAGCATTTGCGGGGGAAGTTTGCCACAATGTGGTCGCATGATAAGTCCACCGTGGCTAAATACCCTCTCCACTAGTGCACTACTGGCGGGAACAGACAGACCATTTTGGCCAGGGCATAGAGTGCCGGGTATATCTGCCTGGCCACACTATCTGGTTGCCAAAAACTTGTGGCATCCTGGTCATGGTGCTCATGTGCTAGGTAGTTTGCAAGTTGAGCCCTTGGCATTTCCTTTTCGCCACTTTTGGATCGTTTCGGCAGCAAATGGTACTTGGCACTAAGCCTGGGCACCTTGGGAGCGACCTCTTCGCTGATGGCGCTTGCTGGGTCCACCGCTGCCTGTTCCCGGGCTCATGGTGACGGCTGATTCGGTTGTCCGTTTGTCACTGTGATCAGTATTCAATACAGTAAGTTACAGATATTACGGATATAATGTATATGTATAATCATGTGCTGTATCGCGGTACTATTTTATTGGCAGTAGGCGCGCTAGGCCTGTTTATAATATTTTCCACACGTGTGCGATTAGGCAAAAAATTCTACGTTGCCTTTGCGCAGAAGCCTACTGAAGATCAACCTGATCATGGGATAATACAAAAAAACGAAAGCTGCAAATCTATAGCGCGTACTTACCTCCCTCATATAACTAGTTTGCATATCCTATAATACCTTGATTTAGCTTCTGTTATATATGAGGTATGTACGTCGCTGATAGATTACCAAACCAGGGAGTTTTGGTAAATCTGCAATAGGTTGATAATTTATAAAATAATAATTGTTATACAATATTTTGGCAAGGATATTTAGAAATTAATCGGAACATATGTTTACACTTGTGCGGCCTCGGCCCGGCCTCGGCCCGGCCTCGGCCTCGGCCCGGCCTCGGCCCGGCCTCGACCGAATTGCCGAGGCCGCTTCTACGAGGCCGAGCCCGAGTCACTTGCATCCGAGGCCGGCCTCGAGTCCTCCAACACTGGATCTAAGTGAAACGCCACCATTGGTTGGCGCGTAGCGACAAAATGTTTACCAAAAATTCCTCCCAGATTACCGGAAAATGGCACTTCCCAGGCCTTGTAGCCCTACGTCAGTTGTTATTTTAGACACAGTGTGTTTAAAATAACAACGCGCGCGTAGCGCGCGAAAGATGTTGCCCACTGTTAAACATGTTTGACCATTGAGAGGGATTACAGCAACATTATAGTTGAAGAATACCGGTAATCAAAGGTCACAGATAATTCATTCCTTAGCCCCTTCTTAATTAACCTGTTTTCATGGCAGTGACCCCCCTTTCCAATCAGCCACCCTACCCTACCCCACCCATTTCCCCCCCTCCTTAAATGTATCACAAAAGGCAACCTCGGTGTACCCTTATCAAGCTGGATTGCCAAGAATTACAAGAAATGGATCTTGGCCATCAATCCTCTTTTGATGCTGTCTGATTTAAGATTTTGGTGACAACTGTACTGTGTGTCATCTAAGGGTCATATCTTGTTTGTTGTTCCTTTGAGTAGTTTTTGTTGGAAATCTATCTAGCTATTACACACATTTTAATATGATGTTCCTTGCATGTTGGGTAACGGGGTGTTTAAAAAAAATAATGTAAAAAAGTTCATGTAAGGGTCATTAGAGGCCATGACAATGTACATGGTTGAAAATTAGTCATAAAGGCTGTTGTGCAGTGCCCGTATAGATAATGTAGATGGTTGAAAATTAGTCATAAAGACTGTTGGGCAGTGCTTCCTTCAGGGTGTTCAGTTGCAGGTCAAAGGTCATCTAGGGGTCAGTATCCAGTGACACCTGCTCATGAATGAAGGTGAAAGATCATATGATTATCATTATATGTCATCTAATCAAAATAGAGCCTTCAACATATTCCATTGTAAGTTGTTGCTAATCTTATCATGATTAACTCCTAAAAAGGTGGAGGGGATGGGACATATCATATCATTTGTCCCCCGCTTTTTTTCAGAACCTATTTTTTTTTAGGAATACTTGTGCTGCTTCTGTAGGCTTACGATGGGTCATTCAATGACGGCCATTTTCATGAATAATTATCAGAAATTGCAGGCATTTGAACCGTAAAAAAATAAGTGCAATTTGTAAAACAAGGACAAGGACCAGGTTTGTGCTTTTCAGCATGGCTTGATCAAGTAAGGTTCGTACTAAGATTCCAAAACTAGGTGTTTTTGGGATAGTGCTGTTATACATATTTATGGATTATGAATATATGCTGGGATATGGGAGCTTAAATGGACTAAAATTCAAAATCAATCTTCACATTGTCCCACCCCACCCCCCTCCAAATAAAAACACTAACAAAGAAATAACCAAAAATATTCCTTCCAATGTATGGCTTGTTAAAATGATGCATTTAAAATTACGCATTACAGTAATTAATACTATGTGTGGCAGATCACACTGTGGGCTGTTGAGACTGAAAGGCGAACAATACTCGACCCGAGTTGGTCTTGACAAGACCCTAGTTTAATTTTCTTCAATAATATACCTCTTTCTGTGTCCAATTTCAATTTGCAATCGGTGCGCCCTCTATTTGTGACTATACTATTCGGAACTATGCCCCTTTGACTGAATAGAGAGAGTAAATAGAAAGTGCGCCCTCAACTTACAAAGAATTTTAGCAAAGCGTCTTGGCAAAACTAGCCCAGTGTAGGCTAGAAATATGCTAGACTGTTCAGCGCTCGTTTGCTGTTACGTAATGGGCTTCGACCAATTACGAATCAAGACTTAATTAAAGAGCATAAATATTGTTATTGTTGGTGTACACTATTTTGTTAACATATAATGTTTAACAATACATAGTCCATTTAATTAACAAAGGCTTAGGTAGCCTGAAGCGCCTCAAACCTGAGGCCAGATTTTTGTTTTAAATCCAGAGTTGTTAAAGCAATAATCAGGGTATATATTTAACGATTTTGTCATCATTAATTTAATTTGCAACAAAACTTACAGATATTCTTCAAAAAGACGAATAATGTATATACCGACTCGGTAAGTCATATCTACACTGTAGGCCCAGTTCGGCGAAAAAGTTCGGAGACAAAACGCAGCAACCAATTTCTTTGCGATTAGGGCGATCTACGGTAAAGAAAGATCCAATGAGTCTTTTAATCATAACAAGGGAAACGAATGGCGAAATCTCCTTTTTAGGAAAGAAATAGTAATTCTCAGTGTTCAAACCCTGATTTTGCTTTAACACACTTATCTGCTTATTGTTAACCCATGTAATTATTAATATAGGCCCCTATAAGTGCGTCGTAATGTATTGCTAATGTAAGTGCACATCTCCCGATTCGTATGCCTGCATACAGGCCAGGATTTCGCATTGGGCCAGATGGGCCCGCGCCCAGGCCGCCCCCAAATTCAGGGGCCCCCAAATTAGAGGAGTGAAAATATAAAATGATGGGTAAAAATAAAAGAGATAGTCTCAGATAGATAAAAAGAGTGCCAGAGTGGGGGAGAGTGGAGAAAAGCAATTAATAAACAATTTTCCAATACATTTTATTATTGTCCTGTTTCAAACGGCGCCAGTACACTACAGTATGTTCTTGCTATATAGAATCCAGTTTTGTCAGAAGTTTGGAATTTGATGGTATGATAAATGACGTCGCCAAGGCAAGCTCAATGTGCCGGAAGAAGATGGGCCCCCAGGCGGGGCTGGCCCAGGGTCCCCAGAAAGGTAAATCCGGGCCTGCCTGCATAGTGATGAAAGGTCCATCACAATATGTGAAATTCTTTAATTTCATTTAACACCTGGCAACGCCTTTTTCTTTCACAGATTAATCGAGCAACGTTTTCACGTAACTTTTTGAAAGAACATAAGAACAAATTTATAGCTGGTTTTGGGATTTGTGGGATACTCTTCCCTCCAAAATGCAGAGTACTTCCATTGGCTTTTAAAATTTCATATTTGTAACAGATGATAATGTAACTCCCCCCCCCCCCATTTATAATAAAGCGATCTGCGTCAATGCTTGAGGGAATCCCCCAATTGGCTACACCAGTGTAGGGGACAGGGGAACAACAGTTCAGCAGATTTTTTAAAAATCAAATATCACAAATCACATTGGGGCACACGGGTGGTGCACATACATTGATGGGGGCGGTCGGATGTAGGGTCGCCCACATGAGCGAGCTAGCGGGCAGTCGATTTTTTTTTATTCCTAAGACGAATAGGGGTTTCCTTGCACAATTGGCTATTATGTATTTTAAAAAAATAGAGTTTGGGTTCTGAAAAGTGGTTTTCGAACATCCCCGACGGGGTAAAAGAGGTGGTCTTTAATTATTCGTGGCTAAAACCAGGAATAAGGATTTAGAACTTGTTTTTTGAAAACCCTTGGAGCCCAAACATTTTGATTGGTCGATGCCCTCATTCGTCCTTACGTCAGCATGGGGAAATAAACATCACGCGAGCGGGCACCAAGCCAAAAAACGTTTGAATTTGGAAAGTTTTGAATTTTGAATTTGCATTATTTGTAAAAAAAAGTGAAGGCAAGTTCTCATATTCCCTCTCCCCATTCTGCTGATAAGGTCCTATTAGCAGTTTCAACTGACCGCGACCCGGAAGTGGAATAATCCAGGTACAATGCCGCACATGTTGACTTCCTCGCGCGAAACAGCTGGGCTATTCAATCCACGTAATGTGCGTACCTAAATTGTGTATAGTGAGCGGATCGAAGTTCGTTCGGAACATAAAACGGCGCCAGTACGTACAGAATATGAAAGATGTGTGCAAGAAATCGAACATATTAAAGTGAACGACTTTCGGTACCACCTTCATACAGTGTATGCTCTGGTTTGTGTATGTGTGTAGGCTAGGCTTAAAACTGCAATGACAGACGAATGTACACAACTTGGCCTACACATTGATGTAAAATAACAGGACCGAACTTCAAGCGGTAGGACTGATCTGAGACTGAAGATATACCCCATCTGCTTTGATGGCCAATGCTAAAGTATAGATTTAACTTTAGCTTTTAACGTTAAGGGGGTTTATTTTCAATTATACAGAATGGTAAATATTGACAAATAACCTAACGTTTTAGATAAAATAGACACTAAAGTTATGCCTAAATAGGCCTAGGCCTATGCTTTAAGTTAAATCTAGCCTAACATGTAACACCAACCGTTAGGTCTAAGCTTAACGTTAGGTCTAGGTTTACCAATTATGGGACTATATAGCCTTGGATTAGGTGTATACTTGGGGTAGGTAAGACCTAGCCTAGTACTAAGAGTAAGGCCTAGTACTAACAACAGAATAGGCATAGGACTAGGCCTAGTAGTAGTAACGTCAGGCCTAGGCTCCTAGGCCTAGTAGTACGACCGTGCGACCTCCGAAATTCGTGCACACAACAACATCGCGCAACTTCTCTCCACACTGCGTCTATTTGTTAAATATTTCTAGGGGGCGGCACCAACTTTCGCCCCCCCCCCATTGACTACGGGCCTTGTCACACCTCTGTGAAACACTTTTGGACTTCTGAACAAGTATAGAAGCCGTAGCCTTTCTTTAACTACCATATCATCCACATTATGCTAAAAGACAATAGCACCATCGGGGTGAACGAACTTGTGACCCTTTCCGCGATTTTAGCGTAATGCTGACATGCTCGACAAGTTCCTTTCGGAGAGTATAAAATCGGCGGAACCACGGCCCAAATGAGCTACAGAGTGAGAGACGACTCAATAAAGATAACGCAGACAATATAATGAGTACTGATTCATCTATTTTTCACACTGCTTGTACAAATTTCGTGATTTTGGTGAACGAACTTCGGTCCCCCCATGCTACACACTGAACGTACGGTGTAATTTCAAGTTAGGCCTATGCTATAGGCGGCTTCTCTGCCCACTATGCCAGGCACTCATGTTTGCACTCAGGTTTTGCCGACTGGTTGGCCTGGTGGTTTGAGTAGCCGCTTAGGAACAGTGAGGGTGGGGGTAGGAACCCCGGGTCAGTCAAGACTTAAAATGGAACTTACTGCGTTCCCGCTTGGTAATCAGCATCAAAATAAAGGAGTGGGTTGTTTCGTTCAGCGATCACCTTAATTGGGGTGTACACAATTGTGCCTGTTGTGAAAATAAATCACTGGCTGCTTGGCCTAGTGGTCAGAACATCCGATAAACAGCTACGAGGGTGGGAGCTGGTACCCCGGCTTTTAAGACCTAAAATGAAACTTACTGCATCCCCGCTTGGTAAAAAGCATAAAAGGAAGATATGGGGTGTTTCATTCAGTGATGCATTTAGTTTTTCACTGGGTATATACGCAGCGCGTTTCAACAGGTACAATTGCCGAAGTCCCAAGGGCATTACTTCACCAGCGATGCTCCTTTACTTAATTAATTTAAGGAAGCACAGCTGCTCTGCATCACTTACGAGATTGATTGTGTTTGGTGGATTGATTCATCCAGTTTACCCCAAATTTGTAGGGAACTAGAATTTGGAATTATATTTGTTGTCGCAAATAACCGGTGCGTATCAGGGGTGTAAGCAGACGTCTCAGTTGAAACGTGCTGGGTCTTCCTAACGTACACATCAGTCGAGTCGAGAATGGTAAGGTGATCAGTTACCGTATCTTATGCCCTTCGTATACGCGTGGGCGTGGTGGGGGAGGGGTTCATAAGTCAAATCCTGGACGTGTCATGTCGAATGCATTACTCCCATCCCGTGTTTCATGCATAAAGGAAATCAGAGATCGGGTGTTCAGTTAATTAAAGCCCTAAGCAGCTGGGCGTGGGGGTTGGGGTGTGGGACGGGGTTCGGAATTGAAATCCTAGACGAGTCATGCCAAAAACATTACTGTAACCCTTCATGTATAAATGAAAGTAGATATCGGGTGTTCAGTTAATTAAAGCCATACCTAGGGGCGCGTGTGGGGAAGGGGGTTCGTAGTTCAAATTTTGGACGTGTCGTGTCAAAAATCTTACTGCCAACCCGTGC
>JAODFY010082216.1:1411-11917 GCA_027580055.1 Paracaudina chilensis | reverse complement strand
TTTGTTTCTGTCCAGCTCTCGTGACAATAGTCGGGTTCCTTCGTAGCTATGTGGAATGTTCCGAATTAGTAGTTGTATGTAGTTAGGGACTTGCAATCTTGGTTTCGTTTTGGGATGTTGGTCGCTGGCACATCTTTGACGCGCTTAATTGACGTGGATAATTTATGCAGATAGGCGCGGCGGGCCCAGTCTACGAGGGTGGGGGTCTGGTTCTCTGGTGGGGGTCTAGTTGATCAGTATCCCTTTCATATGTATAGCAAATTGTTGTAGATTGAACTAGATTCATATTATTCCTTTGTTTCTGTCTCTCTGTCCAGCTCTCGTGACAATAGTCGGGTTCCTTCGTAGCTATGTGGAATGTTCCGAATTAGTAGTTAGGGACTTGCAATCTAAAATGAAATTATTAGTAACCTCCCCTGTAACACAAATTCTCAGAAGCAGAATCCACCAAGCGAGAAAGTGACAACAGAAAAACAAGTCAAACACTGACAACACTATCACTCAACAAGAAACCCTGTCTAAAGTGCATGTGAGTGATCATGAACTTTAGGGATGCCGCCTTTGCCGCTGGGAATTAAATTATTAGTAACCTCCCCTGTAACACATTCTCAGAAGCAGAATCCACCAAGCGAGACAGTGACACAACACTTGGCAAGAAACCCTGTCTGAAGTGCATGTGAGTGATCATGACAACTGGAGGGATGCTGCCATTACCATGGACATTGCCGCTGGGAATGAAAGCTTTAGCAACCTCCTCTGTAACACAAATTCTCTGAAGCAGAATCCACCAGGTGCCATCAAGAAAGTGACACAGCAGAAAACTAAGTCAGACACTGACAACACTATCACTGGACAAGAAACCCTGTCTAAAGTGCATGTGAGTGATCATGACAACTTTGGGGATGCCGCCATGCAGGAATTGGATTTAGACTTGGAAGAAGAATTAAAAAGGATTAAAGCTGTGCTAAACTCTCAAGAAGCGGTATCTGAATCAGAGGATGAACATACTGTCACAGATACATTGCCTGGAATAAGTATAAGAGAAATTATACATGATGTAACAGATGTGAATATGTCTGATAGGAAAATGACTTAGATTTATCTTCCAGACTCTGAGAAAAACAGTCCGACAAAAATGACACAGAAGGTAACACATCGTGGACTAAGAGCTATTGCAGAAACAGAAACAGAGCAGGTGATATGGAGAACCATGTAGATGAGAGACATTCAAGTCATTCCAAAGATCAGGGCAAGAAGAGAGTGTATTACAAAAGAAATGCTTGCTTGTTCTGTTCTGTTCTGGCTCGGATCTTGGGATCACCCCTGAAGTCATCACCCCTGAAGTCCAAAGAACGTAAAGTCAGGCTAGATCTACTGAGAAATAGGGGCAATTTCCAACACAATGAAAGAGTACATCAATGCATCGCCATCGGTGCATTGCAAGGGAAAATGAACAAACAAAAAGTGAGCAGAAGAGATCCCAGATTAGAATGGAAAGTGACATAATGTTGAAGCACTTTGATGGGGCAAGTGACAAATTAAAAAGGCTAGTATTGTCTACTATGAAACGGGATGCAGTGTTTAACATTCTGAAGAATGATGAACTCATTCTGGAGTTTGGCAACCAGGTATTAAAAAATCAGAGAGGAAGAAAACATCTTGTGTCTCAGAAAATGCGGGCTGCTGCTACAATTCTTGCAGAACTGAGAAAGAACGACCCTGATGGTGGACAGTACATCAGTGACTTTATTAAACCCTCCAAATTTGATAAAGTTGTTGAAGCAGTAGAAACCTGCTGTATTCCCCTGGCAAGTGATGAAAATTGTGAGCAGTACAAGTTTCTAAGGCAATGATTGGGGGTGGGGGGCGAGGGATAGGTGTCGGGGAGGCGAGGCGGACGCTCATGCTTACCGTATATAGAATCAGCCTACCAAAGCCCCGAGCTGGTCCAGTTACGTAAACTCTAATTTGCACCAATGCATATATATGGTTTGCCTCCTTCATATTTCTTATTCTGGACATGACTTGGTGTGGCTTGCCAAGATCAAAAGAAGCAAAGCAATCAGGTGCAGTGACAACACTGCTGAGGAAGATGCGAACAGGTATCTTCAGCTGCACCAGGCAGAATGGCACATAAGAATATCATCCGGTGCCTCTGCAATGCTCAACGAAAGAAAGTGCCAGAAAGTAGTGGAACTTCCAAATACTGCTGACCTAAAGAAAGTATCCAGCTACCTGGTAGCTAATATCAAAGATGTGCTCGAGAAATTCCACTCAAATCCTGAATTTAGGGAATATCGGCTCCTTCAAACGCTCACCTTAGCACGGTTGACGGTTTTCAATAAGCGGCGGCCTACTGAAATGTCCAAACTCAAAGTCAATGCAATAGTGGATCGCCCCAATTGGGAAAACTGTCAAATTGATGAGGTTTCACAACAGTTAAACTCCCTTGAGAAGCATCTTTCAGAAAACTACCGGCTGATCAAAGTTGAGGGCAAGCGGGGACGTCCTGTTCCAGTGATCATTCCTCCTGAATGTGTAGAAGCTCTGGACTTGATCATAAGTCAACGGGAGTCATTTGGTGTACCTAGCTCTAACACCTATGTCTTCGCTCGGAATACACCGTCGTCATATCTTGATGGAGCAGCTTGCATATCATATGTGGTATCAAAGTTAGAATTGCAGGCTCCAGAAACCATCAAGTGCACTAAGATGCGCCAGTATGCAGCTACTGTTAGCCAAATATTGAGTCTTGGAAGTAGAGAAGTCGAGTGGCTAGCTGATCATCTTGGACATGATGTAGCTACTCACAAACACTATTACCGGCTGCAGGAGTCAACAGTGGAGCTGTGCAAAGTGTCGAAGTTACTACTTGCCATGGACAGAGGTGGAGCCGCAAACTGGCGTGGGAAGTCCCTAGACGAGATTGATGTTGAAGGTTAGTATTTTCTTCGCCTAGTCTTTCTCTGATTGGTGTTTGTTCGTATTAAAATGTGATAAGTGTGGAAATGTCCACCCCAATGAAATTTTGTATGACACTACAATTTTTTTATCCAAAAATGCTCAATGCTGTGATGTGATGCCTCTGGTTGATAAAATTTGTTGTGTGCTCAGTTGTCATTGCGAGTTTTATCAATTTGGGCAATTCAGATCCCATCGTGGTATGTGCTCGCTCCATTGTTTCCAGACTGGCCATACGTTACATTATGTATCACTAAGTCATTTGGCTTTCTATTAAAACATGGATCCTGGGCTATTTGGACTCTACTGCTTTCCTTACCGGATGGTTTGGGTTGTAGCATCTCCACCATTAAAACACACATCATTTTGAAGGTTCTTCAGGTTGGTCAAAACCTAATTAATCTGTTTATGCAAGTGTCTGTAGTCTTCCATGTTTAACGCAACAACTCTCCACAGCAATGCCTGATTGACCAGAGCGAGAAATCGCTGATGGGTTGTATAATGGGTGTCGTCGCCCCTTACAGAGGATGTCCATTTTGAATCTTTTAGTGAAACTGTTTTATTGCAGATTTGCGCATTTGGAACATAGCAATCATTTCGGAGCAAACTTGGATTTCGCCCTATTGGACCCTACCTGGAGACCATATGGAGCTTGATTTGTTTTTCTCACAGATTAACACATTTCGAAACGTAGCAATTAGGCTACTTTGGAACCGACTTCCATTCACCTTGTTTTCCACTGATACATTACATGTTTGCGGTTTTCCTGCTAGGCAAGTCCAGAGAGTATAGTGAAGTCCAATTGTTTAAAATTTGTTTTTACGCCTATTCTTATCCACACAGATATCCCAGTGTTTGAAGATGATCTGGAACAATCATCAACAGGTAATAAATGTCCTTTGGCAGCATCTAATACCAAATATTCACCACACTCATTTCTTCTGTGGGACTGTGACAGCTTATGTATAAATTCACTGATGTCTGTCTGATGGACATGTTAAATGGGGGTTTAGCGGGAGCAGGATTTGACCATACCTGCCTTGTTACCTTGGACACTATTCGGGGAGGGAAGGCAAGCATTTGCCCGAGTCTCTTATCACCAAGCATACTGCACACACCTTTGGTTCAAATCAGTTGGGGTTTAACTTAATATCAATCCCAGATCTATTTTTCTGCCATCAAGGTACACAATGGAAGTATTCACTGTGTACAGACAGATATGCCATAGTAGTCAGTCCATAGTATTAAAATATATTTTAGTTCCAGGTGAGCCAGCCAGCTGTTAGTAGCATAAATTATGCCAAATTTTCAACATTGCTGGATTTCCAGTAAATTTAGTTCTAATTTTCAATATAATAATCAATGAGTATAGATTTTTGTGTAATGAGACATGTACATGGTGCAGTCAAGGATAGTGCAACCACTATTAAAGCAGTAAACAATCAATTTAAAAGCAGTAAATAATAGCAGCCCCAGCATTGGCAATGACAATTGTATAATGCACTTTCATCATGTAAGTTGCTCACTTGTTCTGTTCTATAGCTGATGCAACAGTGGCCCCTTCAGGATCGCAGTCTCATTTGCCAGCATCATCAGCCAAACAGCCCACACCACCAACCGCACCCCCTGACACTATGAACCAGGCACCTGGTAGTAAGTACATTGCCAATCAAGGTTTTTTTTTAACCCATTACATGGTTTCAGGTTGTATTTGGTCAGCTACTCTGTGTGGCCTACGACACAGGGCTTGACCATTGATTGTCAAATGCAAAGTCGCTTCATAACTCCTTAAGATTACCCTTGGATCATTGGTGTCACTTGCGTCACGCCTGACCAAACCGATTCTGAGCAGGGATTATGGCGTGGGCACTCTTCAACCTTCAGGGGAACAGGCATGAATGATCAGAGTAACCTCAGTAAATGGTTACTACATGCTGTAAGGAAGCCCTCCAAACTTGATGTGCTAGTTGATGTTATGACCCATTACATGGATTACATCCCATTGTATGAAATTATCTGTTTCTCAGCTCGAAATAAATATTTCTATTTTGTGACTTATTCTACAAATTACAGACAAAAGTGGATCAACTTGCAGGCATATGATACTAAAATTCAAACTAGAACTATTCTACGTCTTATTTAAAGATGAGATCACATCACTGATATAAATGGAATGAAATAGCATATATTCATTATCAAATAATATATATCATACATATCATCACATGGTAAAAATTACTGAGATGTGATTAAATCAGGTTGATCTTGCTGCAACTGCTAAGCAATAAAGATTCATTTAAGCAGCATGATGGAATTTGCAGCATGTACATTATGCTTTAAACATTGTTGTTCACTTGTTCTGTTCTATAGCTGAAGCAACAGTGGCCCCTTCAGGATCGCAGTCCCATCTGCCAAGATCATCAGCCAAACAGCCCACACCACCAACTGCACCCCCTGACACTATGAACCAGGCACCTGGTAGTAAGTACATGGCCAAATAAATTTTCTTTGTTGATGTGAGCCCCCCCCCCCAAAAAAAAAATGTCCCCTGGCCCAAACAGGTCTCCTAGCCTGTTGTTCAACTCTGATGATCATTTTCATCTCTGCTAAGTTATTAACATGGCCCCTAGGTAGGGGGGTCGGCCTACTGATCGTATAGTTGTGTCATCATGACTGGTATTTCTGGCAGTTTGCTATACACTGGCAGTCCCTATGGTAACAGATACAGAACAACTTGTCATTCTATGGCCATAGTCCCCCTGCCACCTGTTATATTATTCATGCATTAGTTGCAGTGTTGTGTCTTTTTGGCAAAGGTTTACGCCAGCAAGTGTACTGCTTTGCATAATTATTTTTCATACGTACAGCACACAGTGTGCAGCTTTGTTCACATAACCACTTGGAAGAACCTTGGTGATGTACTTGTCATGAATATGCAGTTGTAATACCATTACCATCCCTTTGCATCTACTGTTCAGAAATTATTGATATATAAATGTCTGATTATTGCAATCATACAATTTTGTGTCTCCATTAAGTGGATGTCTTTAGTCCCTGAGCATTTTGTCATGTTGCAGCACAGCTTTTGACAAGGTACTGCCAGGTACTTGTTGGTGGGTAGAGGTGGGCTACCAAGATGCCTGTAGCATTTTGCTTTGCATAAAGAATTCCAACCAGGAGGTCTGCGGTGTCAAGGGAAACACTTTGCCCGTAGATCAGTTTTGTAAAATCCTGTGCAAGTCATTTTATGGGAGTCCTATAATTAAACCTAATGTAAAACAGAACATTCTTGATCTACTTGTTTGCAGGGAAGTTCCATAGAAAGAACAACATCAAGGTACCGTGGAGCCGGGAGGAGAAGCAGAGCATCCTCAAGTTTTTTGCGAAGTCACTGAGGACCAACACGGTTCCTGGACGGGTTATGTGTGAGGAAGCGAGACAAAGTTTTAAGTGCCTGGAAAGAAGGAAACCAGACGTTATAAAAGACTTTGTAAGAAACCAGATTGTAAGGGCGTCTAGGAAAAAGTGATTCGTAGGCGCTCTTACAGTCTGATCCCCCTCCCCCAAAAATGTGTCAGCCAGCCCCAGTGAAATCACTGCAGAACACTGATGCCTGCTTTGCATCCATGCTTATGTCGTGGAAAACGTTCATTTGAAAGAAAACATTATTGTTTTCTGCCTGCTCTGGCACTGCCTCATGGAACAGCAGCTTTAAGCTGGCATTGTATATCAGTTTAATCCGTGATTTTTCAAGTGTACTTCACTATAGACACTGTATTGTTAGACTTCTTAGACATGCCACAAATGCAGTGAATATTAGCATGCTTAAATAAATGGATTTTGGTTCAAAGACAGGTTGAACAAATTTCAAATACATGTGGTATATTTTAATCTTAGCATAGAGGCAGGTAGCCTATTTTACAGAGCTACTCTCAGATGTGATAGGTGGTAATATATCTCATGAAGACAATTCCAGCCTCAGTGAAATCACTGCACCCTATGCTCATATTGTGGGAAAAGTTTAATGCATTAGTCTTGTCTGCCTGCTCTGGCACCGCCTCATAGAATTGCAGCTTTAGGCGGACATGACATCCTTGAATGGTTTAATGTCAGGAGACTGGGGGACTCAACAGCACATCTTCCGCTCAACCCTATTCTGGGCCATGTGTGTGTTACGCCTCTTGTAAACATGATAACTGTTGAATGTGGAGTTGCAAAATTTTCATACTTGGTTTGTAGGTTTGCCATGTGGAGTACATGATCCCCATTGTTTTGGGGTCTGATGCAAGGTTATCTGAGGTCAACAGAGGACAAAGTGCAAATAGTCAAAGTACAAAAACCTTGTAACACAATAACTGTTGAACGCTTGGTTCGTTATAAGGAACACATGAGCCCTGGGCCTGGTCCTAGGCAATCTGTGGTCAGCAGAGGTTGAAATCTAAATATTTAGTAAACATGACAAAATCAAATACTAAGGACGTAGAGCATACTAAAGGCGATTCGGGGGAAGGGGGGGGGATGGGGTTGGGTACATGTTCCCTGATATTTAGGAAAACAGCCATTTACTTTTGATTTTTAAACGTTCTTGTTAAATGTACCTTTCATTCTTGGAGCTTCAAAATTACCTTTATTATTGTTATGTGTTTAGAGTTTGGGGTGTTAAAAATGTGTCAATGTTGTCAAACATGCACTGTCAAAATGGGCCTTAATGAAGACTTTCTCAAAGTTTGTGACCTGAAGTTTTGTGCATGCACTATGTATGGTTTTCAGACTGATTAGTAAAATTGATCACAAGGATTGGGTAACCAAAAGTTATTTTCATCTATTTTGTGGAATAATGCAAATGCTTCTCGTCCTGCGGATTATCATGAATTCATAAATACCATGTGACCTATGTATGCAATTTTAGTGTGTGAAAGTGAATTATAACCGGTTATAATTGTTATACTAAGAACCGGTCAGTCCGCTACTTTCATATTTAGGCATGAGCGTGATACCAAATCACTTAACTTAACTGCGCACGTAGCTGTACATCTATACACAGGGTGTGCGCTCTATGACGGGCTTTAGATCACTGGCGCAATAACACGCGCAAACACAAACGCGGCACAAAAATAACATGCACACGTAAATCACAATCCAACACTTATTAGAACGCGATGCCATAAATTGTCAACATTCTTTCAATTTGTATTATCTTTCCATTAATTTTCACCTCTGGTTCTCCAACTTGTTGTTATTATGATCCTTTGACTTTATGTCTTTATGAATGGGAATATTAAATAGATACTTGGGCCTTTGTTTACAAATCAAAACCGGTATGACGTCATAAAAGGAGGCAAAATCCCTCCACTACCGCCTCAGAAATTTCCAACCTATTATGACGTCACCCAGGTTTTAATTCTGCAACAAAGGCCCTCGTGTCTATTCATTATTCCCTAAATAAAATAGTTATAGTTCACCAAGGATTTTAGGTTATAGGTCATTTTAGCCATAACTATAATTTTTTGCTATAGTGATGTAAAATTTATAGTGCTTCTAGAGGATAGAATAGGTTAGCATAACATGTTGTCAGTAGCAATAATAGGTGATGGTACATGTCATGTTTAGGGAGTAATGGTAAAGGATAAACAATGGACCATTATTGATAATGCTCCTCTCATACAGAGTAGATAGAAATATTATTGTAGTCAGTCATTATTAATAATGACAGCTAGTTGGTGCATGGAATAGCTAAAGTCCTATATGGCCCACTGCCAAGACTCTTGGTCAGGGTTGTCATTGGTAAGCATTGACAAAACTACAAAAAGTACATCAAATGTGTGGTCAAGTGGACATGGTACAATTTCCCGTAGTCTCATATATATAACACCATATATAACACCAACTACACTCAATGCTTGGTGTTCAGCATGGAAACGGTGGATTGATGTACAACGATGGATTGATGTACACCCGTAGATGGCACCGTATGATTCAATTAAATAACCTAAACAACCCAAGCTGTATCGCTTTGCTCCCAGTCATGTAAGTGACTTAGAAGTCAGTGGGTATGTGCATTGTAGTGTAGAATTGCCATTTATATGACGAGTTCTCTCCCATCATCTGATAGAATCGAATCTGTGTTTGACTGTGTATCACTATCATGTTCCTGGCATCATGTCATTTGACTTTGTCATTTTGAGGACAATTATTTTCGGTTTTGTGATCCCTTTCTAGCAGACATATTCTAAAAAGTTAGGCTGTTGTAGAACTATTTTTTAAGGTTTTTTATGAAAATGCCTAAAATGTAGTATTGTATTTGTTTGTGCACTGGAATGCAAAATTTGTTTGGTCTATCAAAGTCAAACAAACAGCCTCTGCAGACCTGTCATCAGAATCTCAGCTTCATAACATGTTTTATTGGTTTAGTGGTTGTCAGATTGTGCCAATAGTGGAGTTAGATAACTGTCTATTTCTGGAAGATTAAAACAAGACTATGTAATAGGTTTTCTTACATCAGTGTTTATGCTATCTGTTTCAAGCTTTGGTTTTGAAGTTTTGCAATACAAAGTTTAAAGAAATGTTTCTCTTTTGTGATTTATTACCACGACTGTGTCTTTAAGTTAAGATATTGTAGGGGTCATTATGATTACCAGGCACCTGTTATTGGGTTTATGGTTTCCCTAGACATATATGTTATAAACCATTAGTTTTAAACTAGTGATCAATAGTCTGTGCCATTTGAGTACATTGTGTCTACACACATTTGTTCAAATTATTGCAAAAGTGTGGCAGGCATAATTGCATATAAATACTTCAATAATTAAGGGTTCATGTGGTTACCTATGAATGCCAGGTTTATTATTACTTGCTTGCACCTACAATCTGCTTCCCCATCTCAAGGCACTACAAATACAAAAGCTTGTGGTTACCTCCTAATTTAATCCAGTGAGTTGATTCTTGCTGTGCGATCCTTGGAATAAACACAGTACCCCAGCTATAAGCCAGTGCATGTTACAAGCATGCATGCTCACAATGTTAAGGCCTTCGGGAACAGACAAAATTATCCCCGCAGACTTACTGTTACGGGGTATTTATAAACTGTCATAGCTCGTTAAAAATTATATTAATTTATTGTTATTATTATTATCCACTATTCATATATATCACAGACTAATGTCTGTACTAGCACTTTACAGATCACCCTGGTCATAGGAAACAGGTACGCTCTTCAACAATCCCGGAGAGTATATTACTGCCACTATTGCTGCCATGTAAGCCTAGATTGTGCTTGTAGGTTCCCAAGCAACACCTGGGTGGGACGAGGCCAGAGAGATGAAGCGCCTTGCCCAAGGGCAAACTGGAAAAGCCAGTTGGGTTATGATAGTACTGAACCGATTCATAAGGATGGTACTGTACTTACATTTCCTACCAACTATACTAATTTGTCTCCAAAAGGTATGTTGGGTTATGATAGAACTGAACTGATTCATAAGGATGGTACTGTACTTACATTTCCTACCAACTATACTAATTTGTCTCCAAAAGGTATGTTGGGTTATG
>JAODFY010082105.1:0-11921 GCA_027580055.1 Paracaudina chilensis | reverse complement strand
TTTAACATCTATTTGAAACTATAGCAGATTTGGAGTGGGGGTGGGGGTGGTGAGGGTGAGGGTGGGGGAGTGCCTGATAATGATAAGAGCTACATTTATAGATAGATCGATCACCAAAGGATTTCATATATGTGATTGGGACGACAAGATTTGAAACTAGGCGCAGATTTGGCGTTCCTAGTAGAGAGGTGGAAGGGATGGTGAGGAAGTGCATTTCAATGATAATAGCTACATTTACAGATGGATCGATCACCATAGGAGATTTTTGCTATAGACACATCTAGTGGGTTGATGAGAACACCGGATATATCTATGATATATGGTGGGCACCCCGCAGTTAGGCCACGGAACATAATGAGAAGAGCCCTAAAAATTCCTTTGCTCAAGTATATGAACAAGCTGCTGAATGAGATGGTATAATGATATGCGGTCATTTGGGTCAAGCGAGGATAAACGCTCACACTACTAGCATTTACATTGTTAGTGAACGTTTGCCGAATGTCATAAAATTGTATAGACAACACTGATGAATTCTGATGTGATGAATGTTTAGAGGATTTATTTCTTCTTAATATCCCACAAATTCGAATATTTCTTTTTATCAAGTATGTTACGATCTATATTTACACCCTCAACGGATTTACACTTGAGTTGAAGGGAATGGGGCCAGGCAGTAAATGAGATATCGGTTAGTGCTAAAATATCTCTGAAGGTCTGCATAACTTCTAAAAAAAAAGTAGTGCTGTATATATGCCACGAAAGCCCCTCTATCAGTTATTAAATTGTGAAGTTTTTTTTTAAGTCAAGCTTTTCCCCTTATAAATCCGCGCTGGAGGTCTCTGAGATTCACGTTTTGGCCATACTTGTATAAACTTATAAGTGGCAAAGAGAGGCCCAGCTTATTTATCGGCATAATTCAATATATATATAATATAAATAAATATTAAATAAGCCGCAAGCGTTATTATACAAGTAATGCATAATGCCAATGAACTGCGGAATGATCAAACATAGACTATATGAATATATTAAGGACCCGAATAAGCACTTGACATTCTCGCCTGCATGCACTTACCATGACGCTAACTAATGGCTTAAAATTTGGGTTTAAAATAAAATCCAGTTTTTGCCAGACAACCAGGACTTAAAGCAGTACTCACGACATTTGAGAATATCAACATTCATTTTGGCACATTTATTACATCGTCGGTCCTTTACTCTTAAAGAACAACATGATTCAACCAAAATGTCACGCGTAACAGACAGACTGCTATAATGCCAAAATCAGCAGACGAAATGTGACGTTAATACTATAGGAGATAACTAGCCTGCTAAGCCTAACATGTAAATTTAACACGCAAATTTGAAATATAGATCAATGTTTACTTTTTTTTTTTGCATATCATATCATTCCATAACGATTTAATTTTGTGTGTACCTTCATCGCCAAAGTGAGAGTCTTAAAAATAAATTCATATCCCTTATTAAAGAAAGGAACACCAAGTGTTGATATTATAAACCAGAACAGCATACGGAAATTATAGTCTGCATATATAATGGAAGTTGACTTACCCGGAATGACAACGTTAATCACGCGATCAGTACGTAGACGAATTTATCCCCTCCAAGATGATATAATATATTATATGTATACTCCTCCCCGAGCAAAGGGTCGCACACGACGTAACCGTTTGATCCTTTATTAGAACGCAATACGATACTATATGCACGCTGTATTAGTTATCCCCTACAAATATGTTGGATGTGAAATAAATGACATAAATACACATTATGTAAGTCTCACTAAATAAGGAAGAAACGTGCGTGTCGACAGCACCTCCAGGCAGCGAGTGCAATCTTAATGGCGCGCAGTTACGAACGGGACAACATGTGACGTTAGTGACACCCCAATCTACCGAAGATAATTGAAGCCATCGTAACGTAACGATAATGTCTCATCTATTTTTAATATCTTATTCATATATACCTTTATTAGTTCGAATTGGAAATGAAAGTTAACATTCGAGACCGGTTTTCGAATAACATTCGATGAGGTAAATCATATTATGCGAAAATACATCACATATTGCTCTTTGCTTATTGTTTTTTCTTAATGGTAATACATTTGGGAATGGATATATACAATAAAGGATGCAGGTGATTGCTATGGTGATATACAGCCTTAGGCACAAACGGCTTATGTCATTACAGAATTCCACATTCAAACCTAGCAAAATTGATGATCAAATGCTCAATAGATGCCGAAATAGGTTACATATGTGATTTCCGATGAACGTTGGATCTAGAAAGGTGTAATACAAGTCGACCGGACTAACATATTCACGTATAATGTGTCTTAACCCTATATGTTTACATGGTAAAACATGTCAAGACATATTATGCGGTAATATTAGCATATGCAGCAAAGTGTAATAAATGCATCAATGCATTACTTGTTTTAGATTGAGCCTAGCCTGGAAATATATGGCTTACAGGAAAGCACCCAGGCACCTACTCTACTATACATCTATTCAGATGTATATTTATAGAACTATAGAACTAATGAAACGGGTTAAAATGTATCACAGATATTGCAAGGAAGCAATTCAGCACCAACTCCACCAAGAGGGTGCGCACTGCTCTTGCTGAGTGTTGGTATACGTAAACAAATAACACCTTCCCAGGTCAGGTGCTATACCTAGCGCCTTTGGTGCAATCCCTTATAGTAATTATCCTAGCAATTCATTTTTTAGTGTGATGTCACTGGCGGTCACATCAAACGGTGGCTTAAAAGTGCCATTGACGTTCGTAAAATGAACTCAGCGTGACTGGTATCTTGTTTTTTTCTGGAAATGCGTCCGAAATGGCGATTTTTAAAAGTTTTTCACTGTTATCCAGAAATTACAAGGTATGTGATTTGGTTATGTTTTGTAATCATATTCCTAAGTGACGTAACCGCTGGAGAGTTTTCTATGATCAGCTACCGCAGTGTCGAGGTCCCCATGCTCCTATACTGCAGAGTTTACAGTAGTAACGTGTCTGGAGGTATCTTGTCATTTCTGGAAATGCGCCGGGAAAGGCGCATTTTTTTTACGTTTTTTACTTTTTTCCAGAAATAACAACCATATGAATTAATGGAATATGAAGAAGGAACCATGCCGTCTTGGACATCTTATAACACAATTAATAATTCACTATCTAATTCACTATGCAATCGCATTAATCAACGCATCTTTGATTATTTGGATATAGGAATACTACCGGTAGTTTGGTTACTGACTACGGTAATGCGCGAGCGTATTTAAATAATTATACGCCTCCCACGGAAAATACACCGTTACGGATGCCATTCATCGTTTCAACAACAAAAAACCATGTAACTAACATTCCCGTCCGCTCACAAAGCAATATATATATATATATAATATATATATATACATACATATACTTTAAGGATACACTTTAGAGATATTTTCGATATTTTCTACCAATATGAGCGCATTCCTTATAAATATGACTTTTTTATATACTGGATGTTAAATATTATCGCCAGAAATAAAGTTGCTCCCGATACCACTAGTTCTAATAAGATTTGAACTACTCATACCGTAAAATTGCTAAGTGCTTCTGCGTGTACCAATTATGGGGAAGCTTCATGCCAAATATGAACTTGATGATGACTATTATCGCCAATTACAAATCAGCTAAAACACAATATTTCAGCTGATTATAAATCTACAACCAATATTTCAACCTGCTAGTTATTTGTACACCCCATATACACATGTAAATGAGCGTTGCTCAGGAGGTCATTGACTTTCACTTAAACTTGGTGGTGTTACTCATGGCAAACCTACGTACCACGAATTAATTTATTGATCATCATGGGGTATCTACCTATCCTTCATGTATGACAATGATCCAACGTGGATTTTTTATATATATTTTCAACATGCAGTCACACATTCATACACACATCATCACGGTGTCATATGTTACGTCAGTGTTTCCCTTATTTATTCCCCACGAACCCCCTCTGGATGCCAGAGTTGTCCACGAACACCCAACTTTTCGAGACACGATCTGAGTCATTATTATACTATAATACGCAAAATTTGCAAAGATCCTACTTTCGAAGGTACATGCGAGATCGGGTTCCGTGTAACAAGGACTAGGTAGCACAATAGTAAAATAATCCACATTAACATCTGGCAGTTGATTCACAGTTTGCTCATAAATGACAACTTACCTCTGTGACATCTATCCCCCCCCCCCTCCCCTAAATTATAATCAGATTTTAGTTCAACAAAAGTACTCTAGTTTTGACTTTCAGAAACGTCTCACGAACCCCCTGGGATGGACTCACGCACCACCTGGATGTTCATGCACCCCAGATAGGGAACCCCTCTGTTACGTAGTCTTTGCATCGTAAGCAAAACAAATAATCTAACGGAAACGAAATAATTATGTAATAATACTTGATTTCATGTATGAACCTCAATATACTGTAGCACTGCAATGTATCGTCCTAATGTTTTATTCCACGGCATGCACGAGAAGTTCTCTGTGGGATAAGCTTTTGTAGCATTATTGTCCAAGTGAATTTGAATCCAAAATATTATATTTCATCACTAGCGCCCACGTGACCAAACTGAACAACACTCTTTTCCAATATTTCTTAAATATGTTCACATGCATCTTTTACATATATGACTATATGGTTAAGAAACGTTAGGCTACCATATGTCATTGATCGTATTCACTCACATATACTTATAATATGTCTGGTTGTTTGCTTCCATCCGTCAAGAACAAAATGGACATTGAAAGGCACCTTAGATTCGTCCTGACAAAGTTGTCACCGTTTCTATCACACGAGACCGACTTGACAATTGAAGTGAAAAGGTGGCAAAGTAAATTTAATTTTCCCAGGGTATACAGAAATGAAATATGTGGATGATATTACTTTTGGCTTGACGGTGCAATTATAATAGAGATTCGTACCGGTACATGATTGTCTTCACAAATGTTAACCGAGCTGGGGCGTATACGTACAGAGGGATGTCGAGGGGGAGCCACCTTCCAATTCAATGTCGGACAAATAGAGACGAAAAAAATAAGACGGGGAAGCAGAGAATATGGGATAAGGGCCGCTTCATTTTTTGAAATAGATTTTGAGTGTCGTTTGCTGCTTTTTAGCAGCGTCACAGGCAACAACCATATACACACGAGCGACCTAAAGGCTACATATAGTCCGTGTGACTTCTGGGTGGAATAGAACACGCCAATCAATGTTCACCAAATGAGATAACGAATAATGTAACCTACAATGTCATGAAGTCATGAAGGGGGTGTGAACTGAAACAATCACTGGAACTGCTAATTTGAAAACAAAAAACAAGTTCAACAATTGGTTCCAGTTCAACAAATGATCGCTTTAAAAACTTCATGGATTTAAATACCTTATACTATGCCTCCATCTGACAGATGACCTCTGAACCCTCCCCCAAAAGAATAGAGATCATGTACTCAATATGCATTATGTTATACATACATACCAAGTATGAACTTGATCAGATCAGGCATGGTCGACTTATCGTGTTTACAAGCAAAAAGTAAAGAATTTCACCAATTTTGTGGCCCAAATTGAGCAAAGGCCTCTACCAAAATCAACAGCGTTCTTGTATGCATTGTGAGAAGCTTGCACTTGTTTGAAGTTTGAACTTAAGCTGACCAGTCATGTTTACAAAGTTTTCAATCTTTGAACTCTCTTAACCTCAGTTGACCTCTGATCATGTACACATTATGGGGATCATACATATCAATTATGAACTTGGTCTGACTAGGTAAAAACTTATCTAAACTCCAGGTTGATAAGGTTTTCTATAGCCGAAAATTGAATTTTATGTCGGCGAAAAATTAATTGTGCAGTTTAATAGCTGTCAAAGGTTCCCTTAAATATGCTGCAGTAGCAATTAATATTCGTATAATTGTATCACGTATTAACAAGTTAACGCAAAATCGCCCATTAAATTTGAACTTTTCTCGTTTGGCACATAATGTTAAGTTGTACGGAGTTGATAATATTAGGTATTTGTTTGTAGGCCAATGTTTTTTTTGTGAAACTGTGAATTAGTCCTATAACGTTCTCAAGGGCATGAACAAATGACTGGTCATGACAGATCAACGTCGATCAGCACCAGTAATGGCAGACATGTCATCAGATATTATACAGCACTGTATGTATAGTAGTGAAGACATGGCATAACAACAGAGAGTGCAGTTTTATAATGAAGAACCCTATACTATATTTCATATACATTAGTGATTTAAGTTTAGTATATAGCAATGAATGGGATCGGCTCTATCTGGTCATGCTGTGTCTTTCACCCACGGTTATCCCCTTCAACAAGTTAAAATTGGTGACAGCGGTGGGATCAGCTCTCAACTTTGAAGAGGATAAGACGAAATGAAGGCAGATGAATGGCCCATGTAAAAAAAGCATAAGCACGGTAAGCCCAGCGCCAACACCTGATACTATTTGAATCCAGACTGAGAATTGAATTTGGAAGTACGTCGAATACTTCCATTACATCTTCACTAGAACTGATCAACGGTAACCGTTTAACACGAGAACCAACGGAATGCAAAGATAAACAATCACATGTAAACTGCAGAACTGTTTGTTGCGTGACCATCACAACTGGATAGATTAGGGTTGATCATTTTAATCAGATTTGATGAAATTTATATAGTGGTATAGAATACAGCCACTTGGAAGGCCGAAATGTTGGATTCGGATCCTGGACGGGTAATTCCAAACACCTTAAAAAGTGAACATATATAGCAGGTTTTCCTTAAGGCGTAGGCACACGACTTGTGTCGTCCTGGTTCTAATATACTACTTATCATATATGGCGGGGTACCTCTGAGTGGACTTCAATACTAGTCAAAGTCTTGCACAGTTGGTGAGGTACCTTAGATGGGACCTCACGACTAAGTGTCCCAATGGAGTCTTTGAGACATCATGCTTGCCATTAAGGAACTTGGTAAGCAAATACCCATATCCAAATGGTTCGAGGGGCCACGCAACGATATATCCCAGTGGGTCTGCACTTTTAAATTGGATTCACTAAAACCGGATGGATAAAGCAATCTCAAGGAAAACGATGACGTTAGGAAAATTACATTGTGCTCAATCAATATCTTATTTTGATAGTCTGGAGCCTAGTGGGAATTCCTTGGTTTCTAGATGTCATTTTCTGCTTATCATTCATCAATGTCTTACCCAGCACAGAGCAGGAAACCAATATGCATCTTGCCATGAACCAGCTTTGCATTGGCGTTTTTAAGTGGATGAAGTTGATATATTAGTATGTGGCTTTTCCATAAACCAGGACCCTGTTGTTTGTGGTGAAAATTCAGATTATATCTGATATCATCAAAGTTATGATAACCATTAAAATATTACAACTTGGCAATAATAACTTGGAATATTTGTTGGAAGTCGGGGGATATTTGAGGTATAAATTGTTTATAATGAGCACAGGAACACGATTAATTTTGTAAAATATATGTGAGATGAGTTCAGGACAAACTTTAACAATTTTCTAAACAAGGTTACATAGCATTTTTTAAATACATTGTACTGTTGATACTACTGTTACGTTCAAAATAAGCTCGTATTATATTATTGCTAGGGAACTTGAGCAAGTAATTATTTGGCTTAGCTAGCTTTAAACTCGTAGTCTTCACAAAATAAAAAAAACCATAACCACCTATGACATTACTGTATATAGTAGGTATAATAGCAATAACACAAAATTCATCTTTGGCATTATAGACAATTGAGTTGGCATGATCATCTTCCAAGTTTTCTATACTAAACGTCTCTTAAATCAGTGGGTTTGAAAATTATCTGAACGTAGTTTTCCATGTTTAAAATATAAATTATTCCTTTCGAGAAACCAATGTAGGACTACCACAAGGCCCCATCCTAGGTCCATAAATGTGTCCCATTTATATTTGTGATATGCACAATTTATCTTCAATTCTATTGCTGTTGTAGTTACTGTATTAGTGGTACTACTGCTTACATGTATCCTAGCAATTGGCTCGTATATGGAACTATTGATATTATTGCCGAGTATTATTTTATACGTATTTGACCTAGCTATATTTAGTTTGATTGAGCTTGTAGCAGTAACATCAAATTCCACATAATATACAATTGCTTGGCGGACTCATCTGCTATGCCTTAAATGTCTATTTTATGTCGGGAAGGCCGTTGTATCTCCGTTGAAAACGCGCGTTCTTTAAAAGCGTGTTATTTGTCTCACATTAAAATGGGTCCACTTCTATAACTTTTCACTGTTTCTGTTTTTGATGTTTTTTATTGAACATGTCAATAGCATGCAGTGGCTACACAGCTTAAAACTCATATTTCAAAATCCACAGATAATTTGGTTTAAATGTGTAAGTTATGTGTAAGTTGGTTTAAATGTGAAGTTTTCTGAGATAAATATAGCTACTCTTTTTTAGTACAGTGTGCGAGTCTTGTTTCGTTTACATAAATTGTCATGACTGGAGTCAGTTACTTGTTGTAATTAAGTGCCTCGATTACAACAATGCTTGGGGTTTTTTCACTTTTGTTCTTGGGAGCGAATTAACCAATACATTGAAGGCAAAATTCACGTCTCACCGTGTTTTAGCCAACCATCATCTTCCCAATGAAGAAAATGTTGCGAATTACATATATGCTTCCTAATCATCAACGTCTCATCGTTTGCCGCGTGTCTTGAATTAATTTATACAGCTTTTGTTTTGTCCTGATTTGAGTCATTTACTGTTAAACAAACCCAACAGATAACCTGTAGTAGTTTAGCGAAACACTTGAACAAACGCCTGTTCAGCGTAGTCTACGTTTAGCATGACCCTTGTGTTCAACTTTGTAAATAACCTCACTTGTGATATAGACCTTCAATAGATTAGACGTGTATTGAAGCTACCCTCGTTTATTGTTTCTTTGTGGATCCGTACCCCGGAGTCACCACGTAACCTTAGTTTATATGGGAAAGGATTTACAAGATTAACAAGACGCTGAAATCAGCACCCAAATATTTTGTTCCATTCTCAATGTTTCAGTGACACGGAGGAATCCATTTGAGAAAATGACTTAGGTATAAGTATTCAGTAACTATATTATGACATCACAGTAAGAGCGATTGTACAGCCTAGAACTGGTGGTAAGACCGAGGACGATCTTCAACAAAAAACCTTCTTCTTGCATTATCACTTTTGTTACGGATTAAATTAAAGGTCATCCCGAATTACACAATAAGCAGAATAAGTACGGAACTGTCCTCGTCTTGTCCAGGAATCTCGACAACGACGCTTCCAATGGTTTTGTTTCCAGTAGATCGTCGAACTCGCGTCCACTGTAGAATTTCATTGCAACAATGCATGCAAATTTCTAGCCTATCAAGTAACACAACGCGCATCGGTATAATCACGAAAAAAAAAAAAAAGTAATTCTCGAGCTAACGCCCAGCCTGACTTACGAAGACCAAAGACCCCGTAGTTATTTTCGTACTTAATGGCGAACACAAAATCGTCTGCAAGAGACCATGATACAAATCAAATCTATGGACTGCATTCACCAACATACTGACTGCTTTGAACTATTTACCCCAACAACAAATACACCTGTAACACCTGGCTATCTTCTCCGCAATTATCATAACAATATACATAGCCTTGTACTAGCAAATAAACAGAAACTACGTCATCTAGATCATTTTAGTACCTTTGCATACGTCTTTGAGAAGCCCTGCGTAAAACGCACACCGTATTGTATACACGTCTTTCTGGGAAGCCCTGAATATTCCTTCGTCCAGATTATTTACACAGTTTAAAAGCAGCGCATAGTGCGAACTAGATCTATAAAAATGTCGATGACATCTGAAGAACTATTCAGTAACATCAATTGACTGAGGCCAAAAAGGTCAGTGCACATTGCTAATGGTGCAATAGTTAACATACCAGTATTTTGTAGAAGCTTCACGATCTGTTCAATGTACCATTCCATAGGTAATACAAGTGATCTACCCGAATAAATTAACATTTCTCAGGGGGCTATAACACTGTTAACTATCCCCATAAGATACATAAAAAAGTGATATGCCAATGTCGCAAACAACATGGAAATGTGGAAGACGGAAGGTTATTTTTGCAGGGACGTCGCCAAAACTAACATGATCGATAATAATCAAAAGCTAATGTCCCAAGAGGCAGACCACATTTCGCTATATCCTATTACTATATTCTAAGTCCATATTAAATGGATTTATGTAATGTTTTATAGGCAATAATTCATTGGGGAGATAATTTAACAAAATCTCAGATGTAGAGGATGAATTTTTATTACGGATGGGTTATACTCTTTGGGCAAAACTTGGTGTCAGGATGTAAGTTTCTTATAGTTCAACCATTTAGTTTTTGTTTGGCGTGGTTCAGAAAACTGTTAGCATGTAATTATATTCCGCCAAGTGACAGTTATTAATTCAGCAATGTCAACTTCCTTGGCTGATGACGTCATATGAACTAAATCATGGCGTTCTCGACTAGTCGTTCAGTTGAAGATGTATTGGTAGTAGAAATAACTGATATTTTAGATACTGTGCAACGCAATGTTGGGTGGGTCATAAAGGAACACCCAGTGGTTACAGTGAATTATCATTTAATTAAAGCCGGGTCATTTTATGAGTCACATCAAATCTTGCTATATAAGCCTTACGTAATATTAATTCTATCAGGTCTTATTTGAAACAGGATGCCACTACATGCATTTATCACTTCCCGTCTGGACGTTTGTAATTCCCTTTTCGTAGGTATGCCGAAAACGACTTTATCTCAACCAGCCAAAAAAAAAAAAAAAAAAAAAAAATGGTCACCTGTCAATCTAAGTACCATAACGTTACCCCCATTCTTAGACAGCTTCATCCTAGCCCGTAGAGGCTAGGGTGCAGTTTAAAGAATGGAATACTAGAATGTCTAGATACATAACTTTTATTCAACCTAGAAAAATGGTAAAATGTATAGTAATTCATGCTTTCATAGTTGCTGGTCCTGTTCTGTGGACTTCTCTACCACATAAGGTAATTACGATTTTTGTTCTTTGAGGACAGCTCTGAAAAACACATTTTCTCTAAGTTATTGTGTTTGTTTATTGACAACTTTTGTTTAAGTGGGCGCCATATAAATGTCCATATTATTATTTATAATTATTGTTGACGTTACATATTAGTTCACGTTGTATATCAACAAAATAATCATCTACATTGTGAAAGTGATAAACTATTTTTGAAGCTAACTTACCAAACCTGAAGACGTTACTGACATTTACTGGATTCATCTACTTCAAACATAACCTACTCACGGAAACATTAACTAATACTGCGGTCAACATAAATCATAATTTTGCAACGAGTTACGCGAACGTGGAAGTAGGCCTTAGTGTATACTGTGCGGTTAGATATTTTAATCGATGTAATCTATATACGTAAACAAACGTACGTGATCCCTCAGTGCCATTCAAGAATTTATTACGGCGCTAAAAACGTGACCTGTTGAGTGGCTGTTTCTTGATATGAATAAAGGAACATTTTAATATGTTACTTTGAGCATGTAAACAAATCTATGAACAGGTATTTCAGGTATAACTCTGGGCGGGAGAAAATGAAATATGTTTTGCTGGTAAATGGATAAAACTTCTAGACCTAGGCTTTTTTTTTGAGGAATTTGAGGCTCGGTTGCCCCGTGTGTTAATTGTGCTGAATAATTAACCAGTATATATATATATATATATATATATATATAAATCACTAATTCCTACGTTAGGGCGAAATTGAACAAAAGAATTT
>JAODFY010081994.1:0-11922 GCA_027580055.1 Paracaudina chilensis | reverse complement strand
TTGAAGTTACTTCAACAGGGATGTGTTCATTCACAGTTTCAAAAGTGTTCAACTGAGCCAACTGAAAATCTGTCTTTTTGATAGGTTTTGCTACTTGCAACCCCTCACCTTTAATATACCGAAAGGCACTGTCAGAATTGCAACCGCAAAATGACTTTTTCTCTTCACGTGATGTTTTAATCATTCAATCACGTAAAACAATGTTACTCTATTCATTTTGCGTATCGTAACACTCATTTAATTTAGAAACGCATTTTGGGGGTGGTTTTGCTTGGCGACAAATTGTATGCATAAATCCTTCATTTTCATTAAATAACACTTAGGGCATTCTGAAAAAAAGTAAAATGAGATATATAGAGGGCTTCCATAATCCTAGATAGCAATTTTTTTTTTATGTAGAGTAATTTGGCTAGATTTTCTGGCCATTTTTAGTCCATAAAGTCTGACAGCACCTTCAAGAAATAGGGTAGTGGTGGGTTTTTTTAAAGTAGCATGCTGCATTTCAACATGTCCCTGAATGTGGAGCTTAGCATGATGTAGCCACAGGTAGGCATATAGTGAATATATGCATAGATCCTTCCACAAATATCATTTCATTGTAATAGTTAAAACTATTCAACTATTGATAATATGGGAGACAATCTTGTGATCAGGGGAATAGTTTTCTTGTGTTTACTCAATGGCAGAAATATTTGGAAGCATTGTAAACTCCACCATGTTACACTTGATTGGATTTTTATTTTATTTTTGAATGCAACGTGCTGCTTTAATACAGGTGTAAACTCACTCACAGGACTGTGCAAAGGCAGAAGCCATTAATAAGACTTTAACAAGCAGATTTTTAAAGCAATAGATATTTATATGTGTATAAAATATTGCACATCAATCATAATACTGCTGCAGTGGAATAGAATAAAACTTTAGTTATAATTATGAGATTAAATTTGCTTGACATAAATTGACGAGATGTAAATTACATGCAAGTTTGTTTCCAAAACTTGGCTTTAATTTTGCACTCCTATCAGAAATTATTTTAAAGTTTGTCCAATATATGTTTTCACTTGGGTTGAAATTGATATAAAATTTTAACATGATATTTGTGAAATAATCCCATAAATTTTTTTAAAAAAACTAATTAATTATAAGCAATATCATCACCTGCTCTGGGGATTGCCATGGAAACCAGCTTTGGGTCGGACATTAATTCAGATTGAACTTGTGCAACATAAACTTGAAGCTGTCGGCAAAATCAAGACTGAGCAATGGTCCCACAAACAGAACACAGAGCAAATTAATACAAAAGCTTGTTACACAAAAAATATTATTAAGTAAAAACTATCCCAAAGGTTGATAGATGAAAGAACCAACAAAATCAAGAGCAGAATATGAACAAGGTGTAATGGCTGCGGCAACACTAAAATGGAGGGTTGATTACACTGAGTCTTACCAAAATCACAGGGCCAGCCGCCTGGGAAGAAAAGTATTAATGATAAGAAGACAAAACACTGCAAGATCTGCACTACTACTAAAAACAGAATCACTAAACCCTTATACCAATATGACCCCCCCAACTAAACAAATTATGAGTGTGTGTCCTTTCCTCCAAGTATCTTTACAGGAATATTACATGGTGGGAGACGGGGTGGATAGTACAGACTAAGCTTAGTTAAATATATTGTTTGTTTTATACTGTATATATGGAATTGTAATCTACCCTTGCTACTGTATAAATATATATATTCTGTGATACTGGCGATACTGCAAAATATTTTTTTAGTTTTCGATTTCATATAGTCTGGAGTGAACTTTGGTGGACTTTTGAGTGAACTCAGACAATCTGAGACAAATCTACTCTTTAATACACCCCTCCTCAATTGCGGTGATGATATTCTTCATTGTCATATTTTCCTTGGGATATAGCATTGTACATGTGGATGGAGGTGGGGGTAAATTTCCCCAACTGTTCACTTGAATTTTTACAACAAAACTGTTATATGCTATTAGGCTGTTAAGCATCCCAACAGGTTCCTCCAAGACCGCATCGCATCATGTGCCATTGTTTCACTAGATTAAAATAATCCCATGTTATTGCCACATGTCACAGCTAATATTATAAGCACTCTCACCGGGTGGCACCCATCAAGCACAGGCTCCATTACAACAGAGTCGCGAGCCATACATCGGGGACTGTTTTATAATGAGGGTATGACTCACACTCAAATTATCCCGAGTTAACATTAAACCTGAATATACATACAAATTGTTTACTGGTCCCTGGGACTCATCCATCATGCATGTTCCCTGACCAGAATTATATTGGATAGCTAGCTAGATGTCCAGTCTAAAACACTTCTATCTGTTTGTATAGGTGTTTACCAGATTAAAATAATCCCATGTTATTGCCACATGTCACAGCTTATAAGCACTCTCACCTGGTGGTACCCATCAAGCACAGGCTCCATTACAACAGAGTCACGAATCATACATCACATCGGGGACTGTTACTTTATAATTAAGAGTATGAATCACACTTTGAATTTATCACAAAGTTAACATTAACCTACATAAAAATGTTAACTGGTCCCTGAAACTCCTCCATCATGCATTTTCCCCGAACCGAAATCACTGATTAATACATACATGTGCATATTAAAGACAGTCAATGAGATATATAAACATTTACATAAAAACTAGATGACAATTTTAGCTGGCATAATGAGGCATATTATATGGGGATTTGTAACCCAGAATAATGTTGGACGGTACCTTTCATTGGAGTGTGACTCATGCTTGAATTTCCCACAGGGTAACATTAACCTGAATTAACAAAACATTAACATTGACACAATAATATTTACTGGGCCCCTTATTGGTTCAATCATGCATGATACCTCTGTCCAGTCCGATATTACATCATAACCAGTATTGTAGTGGTATTGAATGTAATAATAATATGAATGTATATAAAATAATTCAATATGCAACATTATCAACAGGGATGAAAATCAACAAGAAATGAATTTAAATTTGCAATCCACTAACATAATAAAACATATATAAGACACAGCACACAAAAGTTATTGCTCTGCAATTTTGCATCTGTATTTTCCAGGCTTGAGTTTGTTTATATGCATCGAAACCTCAACAACTATGATATTAGTTACTTCCAATCACCAACAAATGACACAATTTTCAAACTGTTTTACATCCAAGAAATATATCAAATGCAAAATACTGTTTTTAGTTATTTGTACTAAAATTAATCTACATCTTCTGTTAGTTAATTGTACTATCTAGTTTCTGTGAGTGGTTGTAATCATTTTGATCTTGGCATCTATTCTACCAGAGAGCAGTATCAAGTGCTGTTTTTTTTTTTTTTTTTGTGATTATGTGATATGTAAAATTATGATTGTATTGAATATTAAAAAAAAATTAATAAAATGCTTTAAAATTCAAAAGAATTTTCATGTCACATAAAGAACATACATCTTGTGAATGTTTGTAAGCATTCGGTATAGATCAACATGCTTGTGTGTGTTTACAGAGAATATAACCATTGTAAGCGAAGCATTTTCCTCACCTAAAGCAGATATACAGTTGCCAAGCATAACCAGGGACTTGTTGATATTAGCTCCTTCCTGCAAACGCTCTCTGCTAAAGTTCAAGTTAGCTCTCTCACTGTTAACAGAAGAAGTATAACATTAATATGCGATGCATGTAATGAACAAACAACATGAATTTTTTTTTTTAAAAGATAAGATTCCGGTTTAACATATTGTATCAAGGCTCGATTCCTTATCATATGACAGTCGACTTTATCTCCTGGTCGTCGGTGACCTGAAAACCGTGCCCGCACACAGAGGTGCAATGTTCCCTAACATGATCTCCTAAACACCTGATAATTAAATCACAAGATCACTCCAACTCGGCCACTACGTTCCCCAATACCAGAGCTCGCAAACTATACCATCCTTCATTTTACATGATGTTTAACAGGTTAAGTATTAAGCAAAACTTGTATGAATAAATATTTGACCAACTTATTAAGGAAGAAAACTACCAGGAAAAAAAAAAAAAAACTTGATAAACATCTAAAGATTAAGCCAGATAATTAATAAACAGAGTTTGTTGTTACTGCCCAATATAATAAAAACTTGTACTTTTTGCAAAGTTTGTATAAGATTGAGTGAGATTTTGCATAAAAGTAACATGGAATGCTAAAAGTGTGTTTATTTTTTCTGTCTCATTACATACAAGTAATTTGATACCCATTGATGTATTCTTATATTCTGAATGGTTCTGGAATAATAAACCACAAACAATAAACCAAGAGTGCACAAAGCAAAACATACTCTGGCTGAACATTTTCTCTTTACGAGGATAGTAAAATCTTTGCTTGTTTATATTAATAAGGCATTTGTACACATGAGTGAGTGAGATTTTGCATAAAAGTAACATGGAATGCTAAAAGTGTGTTTATTTTTTCTGTCTCATAACATACGAGTAATTTGATACCCATTGATGTATTCTTATATTCAGAATGGTTCTGGAATAATAAACCACAAACAATTAACCAAGAGTGCACAAGGCAAACCATACTCTGGCTGAACGTTTTCTCTTTACAAGGATAGTAAAATCTTCGCTTGTTTATATTAGTAAGGCATTTGTACACATGACTGAAAACCCCATCTGTCTATCCAAATTAAAACAGACAAAGAGTTATTTTTTTAAAACACAGAATCGAGTCCCAGATTCAATTACGGTAAAGTCATGAAGCATCACCAGAGACGTGAGATAGCCAAGCGCTGTGAACCCTCAGAGAGGTACTTACAAAATTTATCATTGATGAATCATTGCAGCTTTGACATTACGAGCACTATGAGGTGTGTATGATGTAGACAAAATAAATTGGAAGTTGTTGATATAGGATATGCCCAGCTAAGTCTTATAATAATTCACACAAACAAACAGGACGAATTGGAAAGTTATCCCAAATGATGGTGATGATGTAATTTGATGCTATATTGTAACACAGTATGCACACATTATGCAGCACTTAATGCTATTAAAATGAGACATATTGAATCAATATCTGTAACTGACTCCATACAGTGATGCACATGGATCAGCATGCTACACAACAGACAACAAGAGTCAGATAAGTACTTAAAGCCAATAAGCAGTACAGTGTGCCTGAATGTTACATGTGTTTCTAGTATTCCGAACCCAAGCAAGGAAAATATCACAGTAGCTTGTTGTAGCAGGTTAATGCTTTGTCAGTGCATGAAAACCACTTTTGTGATTGATCATATACTATAAGATGTGTAGTGCATTATACCCCATCTCAATCATTTGATTTCCTTTACTATACTGCAAGCAACGTGACATCACATCTTCTGCCACTGATCTATGGTATATTCCACAATGTTAAGAGAGGAACCTCAGGAACATAATGTGCACAATAAAATGTCAATGTCGAGTAATATGTTTGTTGCCTATATTTCATTTGTATAAATTTGCATAAATATTGCACAACAGAAAGTGTCCCCCACTAAGTGTTTGAAGAGCCTCTTTCAAATCAGCAGTAACTCCTCCAAGAAAAAGATTCTCCTCCAAGAGAAAACAATCACCCCAGGAGAAATAAAAAAATGTCCTGTCCTGCAGAAATGTCCTCAAATAGAAACAAATAATGTGGTGAAATAGTCAAGTTTTTCACCATTTTAATCACTCCCCCTTGCCAACACTTCCCTACTGACCATTCACATGATTTGGATGATGTGGAATAGCCCACTGTTTTAAATGTGACTTTTTTGGTTCATTTATACATGTCTCATACCTGCCGGCCAAGTCTACCAGATTAATCTTACTGACAATCTCACTGGGTAGCTGTTGTTCCATCTTAGCCTGAAAGTAAAATAGGAAATGTATCAAACAAGGAATCGACAACAAAAATAGTCTTTATTATTTTAGCACCAATTATAATGATCAATCAGCATGCATGTGTTCTGATATTACCCAATGAAGAGAATAACGTTACAAAACCGAACGCAAAACAAACTAAATTTACCAATCTATATTTGGTAACTTATATTTGTTAATTATGGGGCGAAGTCAGAAGTTGCGATATGCATTTTTTAGTTAGTTAGGAAAATGCTTGAAAATGTGCTCAAATACCAATTTTGTGAAGTTGAAAGAAAAATAAATGTTTAAACTTTCATTTACTTGAGCTTTTTTTTTTTTAAATTAATGTAACCAGAAAATGTTTGCATAGTTTTTAGGAGGTAATATTTGTTTGATTCCACAAGAGATGACCTATTTGTTACTATTGTTACTTATTTAATAAATATATCATAATCCCAACACCCACAAAAATATACCATTGGGTAGCTGGAGCGGCGATCACTGTACATATTATTGTATAGACTACATGAGGTATAGTACTACTGCACACCCACTTAAAGACAGCAAAGTTGTTTGTTTTCATCAGATTCTATTGCACAAGTTAGTTGGATTATGCATCAAAACTTAATATATCTTATCAATATTGAGAGTGGCCAACAACTATATAAGTTTTACCAGAATCACCTGTAATGTAAACTTTATGAGGAACTTCAACAATAAACCCTTTTTAAACTTTAAGCTAAAGTTAGACTATAGCTTGCCTTAACGTTAGCATCAGCCTACCATAATCAGTACAGTTCACCTTCATTATCAGTCTTTATTAAGTCTTTATTAATTAGGCCCAAATATAACATTATAGCATATATTTTCAAAGATATTTTTTCATGACCATAAGACCTAACTGCATGTCATTAATCTCATGTTTAACACAATGTTCCCACTCAAAACAACTTAATTTGTCTACTTTTTAAATTATGGGTACACAAGGATGAAACATCAAATTATAGGTAGAATGTTTTATGCATTTAAATGTTTCTGAAATCAGTAAACTAAAGTAAACAAAAAAGTGTTTTGAAAATCAAGAATTCGAAGGACAAAAATCCATCCATGATGTGCATGTGTTTTCCCAGACAGATGGCCACACATTATTAGTATTATAATGTTAAAATGAGTATGGAATTTTCTCAGGACAATGAATACATTGAATGAGTAAATTATACAATGGTGATAAAAATGTTTTGTTTGTGGCTTGAAACGCTGTAAGAACTTAGAAATGTGCAAGATTGTTATTGTTGATAAAGCCTTTTGTTGTTGCCTCCAATTAGAATAAGACATTTGCAATGAACTCATGATGGATTTAACAAAAAATAAGCTTAGTAATTTAATTTTATACAATATTGTACATGAAAATTTAAAGTATGTATCTATTTTTATTTTATTTTATTGCTGAGAAGGACAACGAAACTCTATACAATCACAGAAAATAGATTAAGCAAAGTTAAGAGCTGTAGTAATGAAAAGCTGTAATAATAATAATAATAGAAGGCAGAAACAGCCTTTTAAAATGTTCTTGATTCTCTTGAGCTGTGCTTAGCTGATGTAAAGTGGTTTTCATTTAAAAGACAACATGACTTATCTAGGATGAAAATAATCTTCACTTTTTATCAGTCTGCCCAAGTGGGGATAGAATGACAAGGGCATATATTCATCCCTGACACAATGTCTAAACTGATCATATCAATACAATTGCAATCACATATAAGAGAGTTAAGATAGCCGAGAGTTAAGATAGCCTAGAGCTAAAGCTTTGGTGAACCAGAAATTTGGAACTTAGAGTTGAAATAGATCTAAGCTGCAGAATATTTTGGTGCGCAGGGACTTAATGAGATTATGTTACCTTAATGTTTCCATTTAGAGATTGAAAACCTATGCAATCTAGTGAAAACAATGGCTGACAAATATGCAGGTTCCCACAGAACGATGGATGTTGTGCATACAGGAGAGAATGAGCACTGGAAGTGTATGGTGACTGTAAACTATCTAAAACACACAGGGCATATATTGTTAATGTTAACAAAGATAACAATGTTAACTGTACATTAGCATAGAGATACATAGCCATAGAGATACATTACTCCTGGAAGTGTATTGGTGACTGTAAACCATGTAACACATACATAGCATATATTGTTACTATAGCTATACAAATAAATCACTCCTGGAAGTGTATTGGTGACTCTTAACCATGTAACACATACATAGCATATCATTACCAAGCCACACAGATATATATTACTCCTGGAAATGTATTGGTGACTGTAAACCATGTAACACATACATATCATATATTGTTACTATAGCCATACAAATACATCACTCCTGGAAGTGTATTGGTGACTCTTAACCATGTAACACACACAGAGCATCTATCATTACTATAGCCACACAGATACATCACTCCTGGAAGTGTATTGGTGACTGTAAACCATGTAACACATACATAGCATCTATCATTACTATAGCCACACAGATACATTACTCCTGGAAGTGTATTGGTGACTCTTAACCATGTAACACATACATAGCATATCATTACTATAGCCACACAGATATATTACTCCTGGAAATGTATTGGTGAATGTAAACCATGTAACACATACATAGCATATATTGTTACTATAGCCATACAAATACATTACTACTGGAAGTGTATTGGTGACTGTAAACTATCTAACACATCGTGCATCTATCATTACTTAAGTCACATAGATACATCACTCCTGTAAGTGTATGGGTGACTATAAACCATGTAACACACACAGATCATCTATCATTACTATAGCCACACAGATATATTACTCCTGGAAATGTATTGGTGACTGTAAACCATGTAACACATACATAGCATATATTGTTACTATAGCCACACAGATACATCACTACTGGAAGTGTATGGGTGACTAAAAACCATGTAACACAGGGAGATATATGGAACTTACACCTTTAATTCTACTCCTTCATAGTAAATAATGTTTAATTTTACCAGCAATAGTTAAATTTTTATATCAGTTGTTGAGTTGTTCAGATCCAATATTTATTATAACCTTTTACATACTATTAAATGTCTTATATTAAGATAAGTGCAGTTAATCCTATTCATGCTACTGCATGTCTATGACAGATTTACATGCTAAATTGTGATTGCCTTATTTTCAACGTTTTGGTTTGTTTTTGTCTTTGCAGCATTATCACTGCAGCTCATTTGCATACCACCCCACAATAAATGTATTTTTGAATTCAGACCTTTTCTAACGGTTGCTGTTATGTACGCTGCCACAGAATGAGTCAGTGCAGCGTACCCAGCAATAATCATGATCACCCACCAGCAACTTTGCTTCAAAGAGGTACTAGATTTCCATTCATAAGTTTGTAGAGCTGCTTGTTTTAAAAAATACACATGTACCTACTACAGCTGGTATATACATGTACAACCGCCAACTGAATACCACATGTAAATGGATGACTGTGACATTCAAATGCGGCAAGCACCTATATGTTCAGCTTCGCATGTATTATAATACCGCTGGTGTATGCTACATGTAATTGGTTAATTGTGGAATGCAAATTATGAACACACCTATACATTTAGTTTCACATGTAATGGGATAGATACAGTAACAGCCAGTGTATGCAACATGTTAATTGTGGCATTCAAATAATGCACACACCTTAATTTGTTTGGTTTCAGATGTAAGGGTATATTATACAGCTGGTGTACCTTTAATTGGTTATGGCATTCATATAATGCACATACTATATGGTGTTAAATATTCCTCAATAGTGTGATGTTTGCATCATTCAGTCTAATGTTCGACATGTACAGGGGCCTAGAGAGAGATTTGTCTTGGCGGGGGTTTGGGGGAGGGGTACCGAGGGGAGGTGGTTTCCCCCTCCCCTTCAGTGAAAAAATGCAATTCACGGGCCCGTAGACGCAAAATGGTGCAATGTTTGTGAAAAAACAGCAGTCAGTTCCACTGAACATTCAACTTTTTTAATTTTCTTCTTTTGTACTCAATTTTTGTTGTCACTTGGGTCATAGGGCCACTGACTAATATTTATATCCCAATTATGTATTTATATTCTAAAGAATATATACATATCATGGACAATATTTGGGAGGGCTAAGGGATTTTATTAAAGCCCCCCTAGCCCCCCGTAGAACCACGCCTGCAATGATCCCAGTAGGATTTATTATAAAAAACAAGCAGCAACGATTTGGTCATTCGTGTTTATATCAAGATTTTTTTGGGGGGGGGGCTAAAGCCCCCTAGCCCCCCGTAGAACCACGCCTGCAATGATCCAAGTAGGATTTAATATAAAAAACAAGCAGCAACGATTTGGTCATTCGTGTTTATACCAAGATGTCGGACGTTATATAAACTTATTGCTCCTCATGAGTACAATATAATCGTTATTGTTTTGGTTATGATGCCGAGAGATATATTCAAAGTGAGAGTTATTTGCTTTCAGGGGGTGGGGTAGGGGGGCATATCCACCGGCTAGATAGAAATTTACCAAAACCGGGACGATAATTTTATTTTGCTTCCTTGACAAGAATAGCTGGCTACGCGCCTGAAATTTCGCCCCTGATGACAGTGGACACGAGTTCCACCCCAGTCATATGAAGTTCTTAATCCGGTCCTGTACAGTGTTTGTTGAACTAGAGTACCGGTAGGAATTTTACAAACTTAGCCTAGTCTGTTATTTTACGTTTTTTTTTTTTTTTAATAAGAGACAACGAAGGATATGTTTACCATTGTTAAGTTTCCATACCAGCAAAGATAGATGAATTAGATTTATATCGAGATATTATGTAACCCTATACCATATGATCCGACTTCGTATGTGACGTCACAACTATTGTGTCCATGGATCTGTTTTCGTCAGTGTCTGATCACCGAGGGTTGTTTATTGTTTACGGATGTCTGCATACAAGGATGGTTTTATTAAATGATATGTTTAGGAACGGTTGTTTTTTTGTCCAAACATCTCTGTATTATATTGGCGTAGGCCATGAGTTTTTACTAGGCTGCTAGGGGGCCCTGGCACAAAATTCAAGCGTCAGTCAGAAATCACATCGATTGTTGTAACGGTGAGCGATCTGGGGGATTTGTTTTAAACACTTAACCCATGTTGACCTCAAATTGCTATTATAAAATCAATATGGTTAATCTATTCAATATGGCTGACCTACATAGCAACATAGCAGTAGTTTCATCCAAGTTTCCCTTATTGAGTTAGCCCAATTACAAGGTTTTCAGCACTTGACCCATATTGAGCTCAATTGACCTTTGACCTTTCAATGTTTGACCGAGTGATTATGTACTCAGTAATAATGACATGCATAGCAAGTTTTCACTTAATTCAAGTTGACCTAGTCATGGTATGTTTACATTTTTTTAATCTCTGTTTAGAGGACCTTTGAACTCCACCAAAAACAATAGGGTTCTTGACAAACCTACATTGCAAATATGGGCCTCATGGATGTTCTTCGTTTTGAGTTATCGTGTGTTTACAGTACGTGAGTTTTTGCCCATGTTTTATATGTTATTGTTGACCTCAAATGACTTTTGACCCCCACCAATACAATAGGGATCTTGTACTCACCAATAGGCTAACCGAGTGGTTTCAATGGAAGAAATTTGATAAATCCCATATATGAAGTTGACCATGGCACAATTAGTTATGGTGATGATTTCAGTTTATTCAGATGTCACCAATAGTGACATGTACACCAGTATTAGCTCAATTCAAGTTTGGCCTCGTCAGGTTATGATATTTACGTTTTTGATTCCTTGCCAAAGGAATCTATGCGGTCACGCTGCGTATGTGTGTATGTGCGTGTGTAGATGTGACGCCTGCTCGTAATCGCGTTATCTCAAGAACAAATGTCTTACTTGGCATGTAGCTTTCCCACATTGAGTACAAGAAGCCTATTGTTTTTGGTGCTGTTCCAAGGTT
>JAODFY010081993.1:0-18623 GCA_027580055.1 Paracaudina chilensis | reverse complement strand
ACACTTGGCAGAATAAAAGCCCCACGCCCCCAATTCTCATGCATGCATTATCATTCAACTGAAAAAAAAGTAAAACAAGAATGAAGTAATCCCCAACCACCAATTATTACCTTTAAAACCGTTTATATGCAATGTTAAGGGTGATCCTCTGGCAATTCTGTCTCTGGCCGTGATTCGAAATTTTAACATATTTCACACGGATTTAAGAAAAAAATGTCCATACTATAACTGTCCTTCGGTCAAACACTATATAGGATAATAGATTGCCTCCTGATACTTGCAAGGCTAAACCAAACAGTCTTTAAATGATAAATCATTTTATCTCTTTTTGGATATAAATCAAATGTTCTCGAGAAATTGTTACATTCAACCTTCTTTCAGTGGAGGTACTTCCATAAGATTTTGTTTCAGAACAGAAAATCCTTTCATTTAAATCCAGATTGGAGCAAATCAATCATCCCCTTGTGATAAGCATTTTCCTAGCACCTCAGCTCGACCGTTCCCTTTAAATTCCATTAATGCTGCCAGACCCCGTAAACAGCACCAATTAAGAATGCTGTAACGTAAACAGCCACCATCCAACGTGCTCAATAATTGTCTTCTATTTTTCGTATTACATCCAATTTTCATTCGCTTTACAATCCCATAAATTTCTCCGGAATAACAACCTTTGGGAACGATAAATCAAGATGTCCGTAGAAACATGTGTTTCCAAAAATTTTTGAGTGCCAAGTGTTCCGCGGCTGTGCATGTAGGAGAAAACAGTTTAAAACTAATTTATACAACCATTTATAACGGAAGCCATTTATAACCAAACCACTCCATCAATATTTAACCCCACGATTCGTCGTCGTTAAGCGTTTTGACTGACAGATGTTAATTACTAATCATTTCCTCCTAATTAGAAAAAATATAACCAATTGTGAAGTGTGTATAACAAGATGACTTTGGCATACGAATGTACAATCTATTGTATATACATTGTTCTATGTATAGCCTACACATACAGGATTTCTTGTCACAATAACAATGCTTGACCTTTGTGGTATATACAGTTTATAGCATGTGTCAATTCCAGTCACATGTTATAGCATGTGGTTTTATTACTACTACAAACACAATGTACTGCCTAAATATTTGACTTGTACTTGACCAGACATTGTCACCTAATCAAACAGTCGCACTCTTGTAATATTTTGTGATATTTGCAACATGTTTGACACCAGTCAGCTGGCATTCAACAGGTCCGACATATTGATCACTGACTTTGGATTTCATTTATCAAACGCTACATGAATTTAAACAACTACACCAAGTATAGGCTTAGCTAGATATCTGGTAGGCTGGGTCAGCTCATTTCTTGTTAGGTATTGAGACTTCCCCCAATGATGAATTTCATGGGAAGGCCTGTGAAATTGACCCAGGGATCAGAATTGTAGTTCTTTAAGGAGGTTGCTTGTATACATACAACCACCACCCATCTGTCATTGTTCTGTGTCTGTTGATTCAACCAATATAAAAAATATCTAGTCTTTTAAGAGGTAGTGTACACATATATTGATGATTGATATGTAAGATATTCTTGATATATATTGAAAGGTGACACAATCGAATACTTCAGACGATCTAATACAAAACAATGAAGACTCATGAAAAAGTCATCTCTCTGTGAACTGGAGTGCACGCACTATGTATGCCATGCAAATATAATTTCACCCATTTAATCAAAGTCTTCTGTACATTCTGTTCAGTTCAAACTGCTTAGGCCACAATTAGGAAAATTTATGTCTTATAGCAGAAGTGAATGCATTTTTTTCACCTCTATATTAAACAAGCATATTGGCGGTTCTCGAAACCACTGGTCTCCCTTGCATGTGCGACATTACAGGGGTCACAAGATCAGCTATTGTAATATATATCCCCATACAGACAGCATTGCTTTGCCTGTCATCAATGAATAACGTATTGGTACAATGAATGCAGCAATACATTCCACTTGATCAAACATGGGATTTAAGGGAATGATACATTTTGTTCACCCTTACATTAGAAATGGGTACACTGAGAAAATCTTTGTTCGAATAAATCCAATGGGACAAACACTGTCTGTCCCAGCTATTAGAAAAACGGCAATTTTAAAATTACCTCCTTCCTGACGAAAACTTGGGTGAAAATAGATTGAGAGACATTAGGAGCACAAAGCCCAAAATGTCTAGGGAATTACCAGAAACAATCCACTGTAAGCTTCTTTAATTAATTCCTGAAACACCATCAGTGAGAATCCCAGCATGACCAATTTCTCTATTTTCCCCCAAAAATATTATCACATCCAGATGCACGTCCTGTCCCAGTTGTGAAACATTTTAATCCGATCTGTTTTCTGATGATTTTTTTTCTTCAAAATAGAATGGATTACACATAAGTGCACACACACACAATTCACCCCAGAAAAAAACATGTAGCTTCTAAAGTCCAAAACTACAACCAATAAGAGATTCAGTTCTCTATTCTCCAATAAAATATCCCAATAAAATCTCTCAAAATTTATGAGCACATCAACTGTTCAATACTCCCTAATAAATTATACCGCCAACTTTTTAAAGTCGTTCCATGGTTCCATGATCAATATATATGTTTTGTCCTCAGATCTCAAAAAGGTTGCCAAGCACTGCTAGCCGAACTGTAACGTCCTAACACGCTCGAATGGAATTAAACTTGTGTTGAACTAGTGTTTAACACGAGGCCACTAAGCAAGTAAGTTAATAATTAATCACTGGACTAGAAACAGCTGCCCACAAAACTACAAGGCAAAAACAAAAAGGACCTTGCCACTAATTGAAGCATGTACCTGCAATTACCAAAGTGAGATTTTGAATTCGTGGTAGACTGGATCTCATCGGCGTGGCAACTCAGCATGACCTCGACCAATGGAATGGCAAGAATAAGCTGCCCTTAAAAGGATGAACAAAATCCCTCGAGTTTCTTTACAGCACCTGGTCTCAGGCAATCAAAACTATTATACCATAACAGGAGGCCAAAACAATTACTCTGTTTTCATGAGCTTTGATACTTTAGTTCTTAAACTGTATGTCAGAATACCTTTCATAGGTACAAATATGACAACAAATGGAAATGAAACTTTTGTTTGGATATTTCTTTCAGGAAGAATATGGGAGTATTCCATTTCGGAAAACGACTTGAACTTCTTAATCACTTATTCCAATTTCATAGACCATAACTGAGCAGACTAGCATATATATATTTTTTAAGCAGGTTCAGGATGTTAGTTGTAGACGTAAGCCACTTCCAACTTAAAATGATTATGACTAAAAAACACAGTGACTCGTTAGACCAGCCCCCCCCCCCTCCCCATTCCCTCACACATATATCCAAACATTCCCCAATTTGTAATCTAGGGTAATGTCTGCATTAGGACCTACTAAACTTAGTCTGAATAGTCTGAATAGTCTGAGTAGTCTGAATATTTCTATTTGCCTATTTTCTTTTCGCCCTTTATTTTTCTTCTTCTCTTTTTTACCAATTGTTTCCTGTATTAGGATAATTACATAGAATCAACAGCAAATACATTAGATTTCCTCAGAATTCCATATTATTGAGCAAAAAAAAATAAAAAAAATAAAAGGACATATTTCTAGTCATATATCAAAAGTTCTTTTTTTTTTCAATTTCTTTAATACAAGAATTATTTTAGCAAAAAATTAATTCAAAGTTTTATGGGTCTCTCTGGCATTGGGAACACTCCTCAAAATATTTTTGTGAAGGAAACAGAGAAAAAAAATCGCCACATAAGGAATCATTTTCTTCACTCCTCCCAGCCTATGAAACATACTTGTAATCACTCAGGGGGAACAGCACAATAAACATGCCTGTGAAGTTTGTGTACACAAATTGGCAAACTGTCCCAAAGGTAAAATTTCCATTTATGTTCACAATTATTGGAAATTTTAAATAGCTCTGCCAAAAAAAAAAAAAAAAAAAAAAAAATAAAGCTTCTTTCCAAAAAGTGACTTCCATTCTCCTATGGCTACAAGCCCATTAATTAATCCTCCAGAGACCGGTAAATCTTCCCCCAATCCGGCCCAGATATAGGGTTTCTGTGCTATAGAACTAACAATGACTGGGGTTTAATATAAAACCAGTGGCAGTGCAATTCTGCCAGCCAAGAATAGTTTTGTCCAATGCTGAATGAAGAATTTTTGAAGGCACCAATTATCGACACAAGTAAATGTCCACCGAAAGAAATCCAACAACGATCCTACTGAGAAGACAGGTGCAGGGATTGGTTATAAATGTTAACTAGTGACTGAAACCACCAATGCAATGTGTTGTAAGAGACACTTTGCCATTATACACCAAATACCAGTAGGACTGTATGGTAACTGTTGACTGTTGTAATAAAAAATAATAACTGCCGTAAGCATTAATAATAGTGTCTCTACTTTTGTGACTGGTTCCTAAGAGGTGCTGGTAGGTGAGTCTCATAGAAACAGATTCTGAACAACCCCACTTGAAAAACTACAACAAAAGCAATGTGAACCTGTGCATGCATATATTCAACGATGCAAACAATTCATTTCCTCCCAAAAACAAACTCTCTCACAGAGTCTGCTAGAAATCTGCTAGACTGGTCAGCTCATTTGCTGTTATGTATGGGGCTTCGTCCAATCACACATTTCGCAGAGAGGTCTGTGGAATCCACTTTGGGGCAATAATCTAAAGCAAGAGTGATTTAAGTGGTGCTGCATGGCGCTGGCCTCCACTTCTTGAGAAAAATGGCTCCCATTCAAAGGGATTTCAGAAGAAACGGGCACCAAATTTGACTGTAATTGTCAACTTCTAAGGTTCTTGGAGGTCTGAAATTGGATCTGAAATTCATTTGGGAAGAGAATCTACAGTCTTGAAACATCCAATTAAGCCTGTTTTTTCTCCAAGTTATATTGAAAAGAGCTCTCCAGTCTCATATCAGGTAAAATAACAGCTCTATTGAAGAAAGGTCCTACTTCCACAAAAAGCAGAAATTAATTCCTATGGAAAATAAATACCCAAATAACTAAAGTAACAAGTGGGCAGAAAATGAAGGGATTTATATGTCCACTAAAAGGAAATTCTCTTATTCCTGCTAAAAAATCCCAAACCAAACCGCTTAGATGATACAAGCATTTAAATGGCATTTTTATGTCTTTTACCCCCGACTAACGGCATCCAGTACAGCACTTGTACCGAGTTGAAATTTGACTTGACAGCCACTGAACTCTAGTTAACAAAAGCAATTGTTCTCTATTGTCCCCAATTTTGAAACAGGAAACATTTGTTAGGGAAAGTTTCACTCTGTGATATCATGAACAAAAGAAAGTTTCTAGGCAGAACAAAAGCTCACAATGGCTATTTTTGTACATAACAATGGCTTGGAATAAACTTCAAACTACGAATGCTTAAACCTTTTGTAATATTTTGACATTTAACGCAAGCCGTACTACATTTACTCTGTTGTCCGGCAGTTTTTCAATTTGAATCAAGTACCAGAAATCAGGGGTAAGTTTGTTTGGGGGTCAGGTAAGCAGGGATTTATGGGCAGGAGTAGGGTGAGCAAGTGTAGGGATACACATTACTTTGCTTGTGGACACCCAAGGCCAAATTGGTACTTTCTATTGGTAATCTATACATTTTGTGCTGAATCTGACTATATCTAAAAGTGGGTGCTGGGGTTTTACGGGGACAGTGCAAACTTGGGGGGAGAGGAAATTCCCCCACCCATTTAAAGCTGGGAATTTACAGTGACAGAGAAGGTAAATACACAGTACAATTGACCAGGGTGTTGGCTGATGAAAACAGAATAATATAAATTTATCTAATAAATAAGAGTCCATGGTGGCTCAAATTGAATCAGAGTACAATTATATAACACCACGCTGGTTCTTTTGGAAATTTTAGGATAGTAACTGATGCTTCTTCCGACAACAGCAACAGCTGTTCTTGGGCTTAACCATTTCCTCCGAGCCCCATGTATGCAATCTGATGCTGGGGAAACATTGTGCATATATACTGACAATTATACCCACACAACACGGGGCAAGGGAAGTTTTATCCCTTGATTCTGGGTGCTGGAGCCAACAAGATCCATCGACAAACAACAGATCAGCTTTCTGATTTTGCGACACTTTCAAAGAATGCAGGTTTCGCCCCACAATATGACCTTACCAGCAGCAGGCCTTTCATTCTGTTCTATGTGGTGAACTGTGCACTGAATGATTAAAGCATCATATTGGCCTGGGAATAAGACATGTAGCAGAGCTCTTAAACTCTCATATACTCTGAAAAATAAGCGCTCACAGTGTTACCTCGAGCGCGAGTAATGTGAGACCACGGACGGGTTGATATAGTTGAAGCCTACTCAGAAGGATTGCTATGAGGTTCTAAACACCATATTTGTGCAATCCATCATATTCGGGTGTGGTCTTTGGAGTTACAAACTATGGCTTTAGCACAAGTCCCGACATATCTGAATCCACCCTAACTCGGTGTACGCGAGACCACAGGCTAAAATCGATTGTTAACCTGTAGTTTGATCTTGGTATAAACACTCAGAAGGAGGGTTCTGAGGTTCTAAACACCGTGTTTATGCAATTCATCATATTCGGGTGTGGTCTTTGGAGTTACAAACTATGGCTTTAGCACAAGTTCCGACATATTTGAATCCACCCTAATTCTGGGTACGCGAAACCACAGGCTAAAATCACATTGTTAACCTGTAGTTTGACCTTGGTATAAACAAGGGGTAACACTGGGTACATTGACACTGGTCCTAAAGTACCTTTTATAATCTACCAGGTTGTAACATGGTTTGATTCATGCGAAGACGAATAAAATATGACGTTGCATGGATTGAAATTTGTTCCCATGTACCTACCCCACAGAGAGTGATGTAATTAGGGAGTATGACCTGCATCATTATGATTACCCCCAATAACAATTAGGTTATTGTTTTAGGTACCTGGCAACCAAAATGAAACTTTTAACTTTGTAATTATCACCACGTTTGATATCAACTACCAAAAATGTGAAATAACATTTGGTAGTACTTACGATTTTAATGAGATTTGTTTTGTTTTACCCTTATTAAATACCCAAAGCAATTACATTTGTGTTGTTCAAATTGTTATATTTAACAAAAACCTGTACATTTTAAATTGAAGGGAAACAGAAAGGGACACCTTGGTTGTACAATATTTACAAGCACTATAAAGTAATATTAAAATCTCAAATTCCTCAAATTGTTGAATTACATTTGACTCCATTAAAAGAAGTATTTGTAGTTCCTCAGACTATTGGAAGAAAATCTACTATACAAGACAACCAACAGTCCCACCAGGCCTTGCCAATTACACTCGCCAACTCGCCATTGGCGACTAAATTTTTGTTAATGACCACCCCCAAAAATACAAAGATCGCCAACTTGGCGAGCAACTTAATCACGATGACATGAAGTAATTCACACAAGCCTACACTTTACACAATGTGTCTATCCTATTCTTAGCCTAGCCTAGTATGAATCAAAATAGGTCTCATACAATATCACTTACAAATTTGTTTTAAAATTCCCTTAAAATTATTTCCATAGTAACACAGTTGTCATGAAAAATATATAACATAAAACTCTGACCTATGTATGGGGTTACATGTATATTGCCAAACATGATCCATGTATCTAACTTTATTGAAAGATCCCAACCTAAAGTAGACGCAATATTGTGACATGAGTGTTTAACTGTTTACTTCTATAATGACTCATAGAACCTTTTTATGCACAGTACAATTTTTGTGTGACTTTTAAAAATTCAAAATGGCGACTAAAAACTGGTGAGTATATTTTGGGTTATACTTGCCAAAACAATGAGTGATTTTTTTTTTATTTGTCAAGGCCGGAGTCCCAGATGGAATTAGCCTAACTAAAGTACAAATAAGGCTGCTGTGTTTGACCTCTAAATTCATTAAATCAATTTCCCCTCCTGCCAAATTACAATGGTCCACTTATTCATTATAAGAGAAATGTATACCAAACCAAAAACATTTTCCCTATTAGGTTAAACTGATAAAAAAGTTTTCCAGCACTTGACCCATGTCAACCTCAAATTATCTCTTTTAAAATCAAGAAAGTTAATCTAATCAGTACTACCATTAGCCGGATTTCATAATTTTACACATGTTGACCTGTCATGACCTTTAATTTATTTTACAATCAACAGGGTTCATGTACTAATTAAGTCTACCTATATGCCCACTACAAGTTTCATCCAAGTTTCCCCTATTGAGTTAGCCCGATTACAATGTTTTCAGTTTTTTACCTCAAATGAAATAGGGTTCATCTACCCAATATGGCAGACCTACGTACCAAGTTTGAATTTCATCCACCTTTCCCCTATTGAGTTAACCCGATTACAGTCAAGGTGTCGCACACACTCATACGCCAATTTGATTTAATATATAGATTGCTTTTAACTTGCTTTCAAAAATGAAAATAGGACTTACGATTATGGTGGTCATTTGAGTAAGGCGGTTGTGCCCTATCCTGGTACCAACTCCTCTGGTGTGAGTCCAGACTGACCCCTCCCAGTGAATGCCTGTCCGGGTCATACCCTTGGGGATCCCTAGGGGGTCCCCTACTCCTTGGGCGATCATTCGTCCCCTCAAAGCTCTCCACACGACGTGGGGGGATGTGGTTGGGTATCGGATCATAGTTGGGCCTTTGTGGTGACTGAGGAGGGCCCCGAGGGCGGTACCCGTCGTGGGACCTGGGAGGGGGCTCGCTCCTGCGCCGCTGAGCATCCCTCTCGAATGGATCCCTGCCATTTTGGTGCTTATGACCCCTCCGAGGCTGGTGACGATGGTCACCCCGTTCATCAGGATACCGCATGCCTGAAAAAGTTGGGTGAAGAAAAGCTATTCAACCTGTGGGAACACCCCTTCTTGCAGTTAATTTATGGTCACAACAAGGTTTTATTAGTAACAACAGTTGTAAAGTTAATATATTAATAATTGCCAAACCAACCAAACGTGGAACAGAATGGAATTTGACATTGTTTTATATTAAAGATAACACATTTCATCAATTTCAAACTTTGGCGGTTGCATTCTTGGTAGCCCACAAAACTCTAAACTTTTTAAATCCTGCAAATTTTTAACCTAATTTTGTTTTTCCTCTCTCTATAAAACCATCTGTCTGGATCTCATCTCACATGTTTACGGCAATGGTTAGGGTGATAATGGTACTTGCTGTCATAATAAAAAAAATTACAGTTCAATTTCTGATTGATGGCTCTAATTTTAATCGACATCCACAAATGTCACAAAGGTAACAATGCCAATTTTACGATCCATATTTCCTTTTGTTGCAGTTGAAGACCACTTAACTCTATGTGTACCATTTCATTGATTACAAAGCTCTGCATGAACCAGACGATGTGAAATCAGTGCTTTTAAGAAAGTATAAATGAACGGAAGTTGATGCAGCAATATTGTGCCGACACCATTGTCTAGCATTTCAATGAACTTGAAAATAATTCTTATAGGCTCTTTTTCTAAACATAGTTTGATAAATATTTATTAAGTTTGATTATTATTTAAACACAAAACTAGATGAAACTTTGCACCGAATTGCAGGTCTTCATTACATGTATAAATTTTGTACTTCTTTGCAAACTAGAAAAAGGTTAAAACGAGGAGACTAGAAAATGAATTCGCCCACTGATTAATATTTGTGACTTATAAACCTAAAGCAAGGTTGCCTAATCACAAAGGAACTGGAACCAGTTTTAATAGTGGTTCCGATGCCATATTTAATTGGCTTAGGTTATTTGACATACCTTTGGCGACATGTGAGTATTTGTCAATATCATATGGAAATGTACTTAACCCTTGACTGACACAAATGTATACCAACATGTCATTTTTGGTATGTCATGTTCTTGTTATTGTCACACACATGACAAAATGTTATTTACACATACCAATGTCAACATGATCACATAGGTCCTGAGCTTATAAATAAATGAATAACTAATCCCATTCCAAGGCAAGAAAACTATTAAGAATAATACAAATTAACTACTAGAATTATACTAATTAACTACTAGAATTATACTACTAGAATTTCACTAATTAACTACTAGAATTATACTACTAGAATTACTGGAATTATACTAACAGAATTACACCAATTAACTATTAGAATTTTCGGATTTGTATCTTGGATAATAATTTTCCCAGAGTGAAACTCACCATCGGGACTGTGTGGACCTCCACCTTGATGATTCTGTTAAGAAAAAGGAGGGAAAAATGATGAGGAAAACCAGCTCAAGAGAATGCATGATCCATAATTTTGTGCTACTAGACAACTCAAGCATTTGCATAATTTATGGCTAAAAGGCAACCTAAAGAGAAGAGCCCAGAATTACCCATACCCGAACTTGAGACTGTGCTCATCCTGCAACCCATTACTTGCGTCCTGTACTCTGACCAATGACCACTGGTCTGAACCTTGCTATTCTTATTACAATTTAATCTGCACTCACGGGTCACTCCTTTGTCCCTAGTTTTATTCACTGGTTGCGACCTGTATCCATACAAGTAGGCCTACTCATGACTAGCTGGCATCTGCACTTATACCAGTTCTCCTGACCCGGCACCTGTACCCACAGTTGCACCCATGAGCCCGTGCCCACCTTTTACAACACTAGCCTTTTCATGTCACACAAGGCCATCTGATTGTTCATCATAAGCAGAGTTCAATAAAAACCTTGGTTGTGGAAAATATCAAAATGGCTTTCAGTGCAAAAAAGGGCCAACATTTTCAACTTGGAAGTATGTTGTGAATGAGTTTCAACATTCTTGGTGGTCTCCAAAGATCAACCTTGCATACATCAACATCCAGTCGGTACATAACAAATCCACTACTGTTTTGTGTTACATTCTCAAAAACAGCTTTTAAAACTCATCATCATTTTGATCATCTGAATGTAGGTGATTCCATGGTGAATTGTTTAAAGCAAGTAAAACTTTTAGGAGAATATAGTCTTGATGAATGCATGCAACTCAATTTACAAATTACTATTAAGGATGTTGCTTTTGGTCAGCCCTACAAGATTTTTAAACTTTGTAAACATCTGAGTTCAGTTCCAGTAATGTCATACCCCGATTCATCAGTCCCTGGTTATAGTCGCGTCACTTTAATATGCAAATCCTATCAATTGATTTTTATGTTTATTTATTTTTAAACTCTTTACCGCTTTGTTTACTCAAATATTTTTTTTACAGCGCTGCTGATTACACCCAGATTGGCACTTTGATAATAATAATAATAATAATAATAAAAAACAATAGGGGCCACCTGCTCATCATGGGGCAATAATGGAAGAGGCACAATCTTGACAACAACAATCATGAATGAGGCACAATCTAAAATTGATCACAGTAGGTGAAATCTTACCTGATTCATATTGAAACAATCGTTTTCATCTGGTTCAGGAAGAAAACTCAACAGTACTACTTGACCAAACCTTGGATCTTCAAATCTATCATAACTCATATTGAAACCTATTCATCAAAGCTATTTAAATATTACGGGAAAGTGGTGGGTCGTGTTTGTTGGCCATACATACTTAATTGATCAGCAAAGTTCATATATGGCAGTTTCCACTGTTTCCATGCTACATCTATACTGCTAAACTGGCGTTGGGCTCCAAGAGTAATTTGGGGCTTGTGCTCTGGTCACGCACATCATGGGACAACATAGTCTGGCTGACGTGCTTAATAATTTCCAATCAACAATTGAGAACCTTGGTATGTAATGGTAAACAAAATATAATACATATGACTAAATACTTCCCACTTCCATTACTGTACCAATGGAGGACAATTGTGAACTAACCAATGTGGATTGCATTCAAAACCAATGGGTTACCTTGACACAGGATACACATTTGTGAAGATTGCCCTAATACGCTTAATGGCTTCCATTTATCTATTGCATGGGGAATTATATGGTTAGTTGGAAGTTTCCTCTATAATTAAAATATTTCTACAAATAAATCAGTTCATTTCAATATTGGTTTCCATGGCATTACTCAAAAATGTTTTTATGAAATCATACAATTGTGACTGAGAAATACAATTGTGATTGAGAAACACAACTGTGAATAAGACACTCTACAACAAATGCCAATTATCTAAGATTTTTAGGTGCATAGTATGATAAGCACATAGCTATCTAATTCTATTGATTAATACTTAAAAGCATTCCATAAAAGGGAATCATTCCAATACAAATTCCACCGTCAAAATTATGATAAAACAATTTACAAGATTTCCATAGGAAAATATCATGTATGGTTCCCAGAATGATAGTAGATAGTTAAGACTCCAGTTTTAAATACAGTGTTAAATAGACTAACAGTTCCTAATTTCTCACAGATACTTGAATTACAAGGCCTATAATAAATAGCCAACTCAGCCAAGATTTACTCTAAAACAAACCTTTGTACCCAGCCTGAACTAATTTGGCTTAGTCCAATATAACAAACTTACCATGACTGGACTTATAGTCTGCTGGGCTCACAAACTCTTGTTACAGTAATTGAAGCAAACATGAATTCCTACGATACTATATGCGAGTACATGACGACAATTTAACTATTTAGCAAGGTTGTAAACCGAATCCAGTGTAGTAAAGTAATATTGGTTGACTGTTTACGGTTTATAGAGGAAACTACAATTGCCCCATAATGTCAACCCAACAGTCTACTTTCAAATTCCTAAAGACCCAGTCATATGCTAGCTAGCTTAGACAACAACCTGTCTACATGGATCAATGGTTCAGGGAAACACACAGGCCAACAAAATGTCAAATTTGCTCAATAATAAAATGTATTTTTCATACCACTTTCAGATTTTATTTTGAAAATAAAATAAGAAATCGCAGTCAGTGTCAAACTTGTTATTTTAGCCTAGGGAGATACTGCAAACACAGCAATAATGGAAATGCAATATTTTTAAAGGTTAAATTTCATTAAAAATTGCCCCCAAAAAATATCAGCTGCCGAAAAAAAATATGATGAATGTTCAAAACTTGTTGGTAATTTGATACCACTAGTAATGTGATGATACCTTTGTCAGTTTTACATGATATATTTGGTAATATCACACTTTTAGTAATTTGGCTTGGTTACCGTTGTATCAATTCAAATTAGCAAAGGTATCAAAAGGTAATAAACCTTTGCTATTAATTGGAATTGATACTTTTGGTGTTTTGATACCTTTAGCAAATACTTTACTAATTTGTTTTTTGTTGTTGTTTTTTTGGGGGGGGGGGGGTAATTTGAGTCAATACCTGTAGCAAATATATACCTTTTAATTTTAATTTGACACTTATTACCTTTGTTAATGTGATATCTTTGGTAATTTGATACCTTTGCTAAGTAATTTGAATTGATACTTTTGGTATTAATCAAGGCAGATGTATATGTGGCCCACTATATACCTACATTTTCTGCATTTGCTGCCCCTAGTGATCGAAATGAAGAGTGTGCTGATAGATGGGTTTTCCGTGATCTGATTGCATGCATCTTGTAGGCACACAGTTATTTGTTGCACTGAGTGACATTTATTGACCCCTTTTTCTATAGTGATTAATACCAATCTCCTCCATCAATGAATGGGTCTTGTCAAATAAATTGACAGTTTTAAGATGACAAATGTTGTGATTGGGACTCGATGAATTTTTGTCAGAGAACTGAAAATTTGCAGTTGAAGTTTTGATGGACATGTGCACCATTGTTTTGTAATAACATGTGCACCACTGTTTTGTAATAACAAGGCTGCTTAATTTCAAATTTTATAAATAAAAGTAATAACTGCCTGAGCTAAAGCAGAAGGATGAAGACTATTTTCACTGTCAAGAGGGGAAAAAATAAAAATCTAGGCAAATAGGCATGAAAGGGTTCACCCAAAACAATATTGGGGTAGAAAACATAATTTTTCCCCTTTACAAATTCTGTTAAGGGCCGGGGCACATTGAGTAGTAGTAGACAAGGGGGAAGTAGTAAAAATCCCCCCTGCCCCCCGGGGATTAGGTGTGCATCCAACGGGCACCCCATCATACATACACATGTTTTATTGTAGTGGGGATTAGGTGCCCATCCGACGGGCTCCCCATCATACATTACATGTTTTATTGTAGTGGGGATTAGGTGCCCATCCGACGGGCACCCCATCATACAAACACATATGTTTTATTGTAGTGGGGATTAGGTGTGCATCCGACGGGCACCCCATCATACATACACATGTTTTATTGTAGTGGGGATTAGGTGTGCATCCGACGGGCACCCCGTCATACATACACATGTTTTATTGTAGTGGGGATTAGGTGCCCATCGGATGGGCACCCCATCATACATACACACGTTTTATTGTAGTGTGGTTGTAAACAAGTGATTTCTGGATCAGATCATTTATCATTTATTTCTATCGTACACTTGTTGGAAAGACCCCTTACCCTAACACATTCACTGCTGATGCTAGCCTGGTTTTAGAATGAAATAAAACTATGTTTGCAATATATGTGTATGTAGGCCTATATATATATAATAATCCTTAATAATGCCCTGTGTTGTAGTTTCCAGGTAGATATTTTAATTCCATTTGTTTTAAGGTGTAATGTTCTCTTGTATTATCCCTGTGTTGGGAGCAGTCTGTCTGGCTACGATTTGCCCCGCTTGAATTCCCATTGTGCAATGTTATGCCTGTCTTCATGACATGGTACTGCCCGGGTCATAAATTTACACTTTTGTCTCATTTTCATTTTAAATACATATTAATAAATTGAACTGTCTCGGCATCGGTGCAAATTATAGATGAGCACTGTTCAAAAGTCAAACATGTCAGGGTTAACTATTAAAGCAGTTTCATAACGGCTTCAGTGAGTCCAAGCTCTAATGATACATAGACTGTCCAAGAAAATGCAAATAGCCCACCTTAAATTTTAGACGAGCATTATACAGCCCACCTTAGAGTTTTACTTAATGATCTAGAAGGGCAACCACTGCCCCTTTGCTAAAATACTCCTGACCAGCCCTGTTCTGAGTTCACAATATTTATTTTTTTCAATTTTTCAGGTACATTTTTTTCTTTTAATTTTTTGTGTTTTACTCTTACTTTGTTGTACTCTTACTTTTATTCTGCAGAGGTTTTGCTGCTAATGATAAAATATATTTTAAGCCCAAATAAAATAATAGTTTGGTTTCCAGTAACATCTCCGTGAAAAAATGGGACTCATCGAATGGAAGCGAGGGGAAAAAATTATAAAAATACTTTAATGTGAATTTCTATTGAGAACATGAAATCAACCTTGTTTCAAGGGTCAGAGTTATAGGGCCTACATATGCTCATATGCATGTATTTAGATGTGGTCACTGCTGCATATTATGCACTATCGTATAACTAACCCTCCCAGATCCTGTAGCATTTTACATTCCCATCCCTACCTGCAAAAAAATCCATTCAAATAAAATAGTACAATAATTGTGAGCTGTCGTTGAAACATGGAATTTATTATCCAATATATATTTTCCATTTTCTAAAACACTAAATTTATTTTACAAAATGGCATATTTCCCACCAACCCCCTCCCCCCCCCCCCAACCATCAAGTCTGGTGCTTGAAATTTATTTTTCAACATCTGACATAGCGCTCACAATTGTGTACTATACCGAAAATCAGCAGTCAATGTCTATTACAACAAGCTAATGATATTAGTATGACTGGACGCCTAGTATCATCCAACACCAAAGTGTGTATAGGCTACCATGCCACTGGATTTTAAATGTAACATTAAATGTTACGGTTGATTAAGTAGGGAAAATACAACAAGAGAGTATTTTGATTTTTGAAACATGTTCGTTAGTTTCAACTGATCAATTTATCTTTTGCTTTTATCACAACTATCGCAATCGTCCATGCACAGTTTTCGCAGCACTGATTTACAATTGAACTAGTGGCATAGCATTTCGCGCAACTGGTTCGATTGGGAACGTTCATAATTTCGGAGAATACATTGTTCAGAAAACCTTAGAAAAAAAACATATTCAATGTCATTTTTCTTTAAGTTTTCACCAAGATTAATGTTATTATTGGTTTTTCCACATGGGTATCAAATATAGTGATCTGATAATGTGTTGATATTTCGTTTGTGCATGAAAACGTACTTGGATAATATTGATGAATATAATTTTTAAAGTTTTGTATCAAGGTCTGTGGCGCGTTTCGGACGGCGCGGGACACCTTAATTTAAACCAAATTATTTTTTTATTCGGCCTAATATATAACCACGCAGTTTGGGGATTATTCAGAAACCGTTTCATGGACATCCATTACAAGTGTTCTTATAACAGTTAAAAAAGCAAAACCAATCAATGAATAGGCTGGCGGCGTTACCGCGGTACGATAGGGACGACCACTATTGTCCAACTGAGCAAGACTGACAATGAAGATACAGACAATAGCTCAGTCTACATTTCAAAAGAACTAACACTGCCGTCCGACGGCGGGTGAAAAAGACCGTGCCTGGACGGGCCGCGGAATGCCGCCATTGAGAATATGGGTGTGGTCCCTAAGGCGAAACACAATGCTAAATTTACAATGGAACAAATCTTTTTATTGCATGGTCGTTCTATTTTTCAGGCACAAGATATACATCTGCATATAGGACTTATTAAAAAGTTGTAGTACCGCACCTCCACCCCCCGTTTAGTCTTGCAGAAATGCAACTCTGGACCATTTGTGATGTTGCACCATATCTTAACTGTTCAATTCAAGCAGTGGTGTTGGTTTTGACATGTTCATCATACATTATATATCATACATAATGTTGGATGATATCTGGAATGTTACCTTCAGCCTCTTCAGCTTTTCTCAGGAAATATAAAATATATGTCACTTACCCTTTGTGGTGAACTCGGTTTGCTCTTTGCATGCTTGATGTATCCTGAGGCAGGAAAACAAGAAATGAGGGAAAGGAGGTGTTAAAAGAAAAATGATTTAACCATACCAACATCTGAAAAGTGACCAATGTGTGTGTCTATACTAATACCTCATTTTCCTCATGCCTCATGGATTGTCTCAAAAAAATGGATGCTGATTTCAATGTCTGGTGTGTCTTTTAATCCCATTTTTTATAATGTACCATAAAGGCTGCCTGTTGGGCTTTTTTATCCTTTATAATGTCCATGGAGATTCATGGGTAGGTTTTACTGGAGCTTGCATGGAGTTACTCCCCAAAACTAACTGGTTTGGGTATTCACGAGTGGACTTTTACTTACCCCGTCCCTAATACAATCAGCATTTCCGACCAATCTAGCATATTTTCGGAATGGGAAATCGGTCACACACTACTCTGAATACTACTCATGTTTTCCCCTCCTTTCAAACATTCCACATGGAATTTGGGTCCCTAGCGTGACTGAGAATGTTTTGAGATCGTTTTTACACACCCATCATGTACATAAGAAGGCCTATAGTCCTTAGAGCTGTGAATATGATGATACATGGAAGTACATGATTATATGTGGAGGTTCATGCTGTTATATGGAGGTTCATGCTGTTATATGGAGGTTCATGCTGTTATATGGAGGTTCATGCTGTTACATGGAGGTTCATGCTGTTATATGGAGGTTCATGTTGTTATATGGAGTCATGCTGTTACATGGAGGTTCATGCTGTTATATGGAGGTTCATGCTGTTATATGGAGTCATGCTGTTATATGGAGGTTCACGCTGTTATATGGAGGTTCATGCTCTTATATGGAGGTTCATGCTCTTATATGGAGGTTCATGCTCTTATATGGAGGTTCATGCTCTTATATGCTGTACATAATGCTAATGAGGTCCACATCAGCATGTTCAGCTTGACCACATGAAGACAGTACCCATTTTTGTGAGTTACTTTTTCACGTCATTTACTTTCTACTAACGAATACAAAAACTGTTTGCCCTTCCTTTTTTATTCTTAATTTTAATATTAAAGCAATGGTTATACTGGTAAAAGTTAGATCTTTGTTGAAAAATGAATGCCTCCCCCACCCCACTGATTTAGAGAATTATAAGTTTTGGCATACATAATTTGTCACCAAATTGTGTTTCTAAGCTTATACTTGTCAAGCATCGATCTTTAACACAGAAGGAGAAATATAAGACAGACAACTAACATGTAGTACAATGAATTACACACCCGCTCATGAAATTTAATATTGGGAAAGCCCACACAATGAAACAACAAATGCTGGTAGCAAGTTATTCAACTGTAAGCAATAAATGAACAATCTTTGACCTCTTACATTTACATTAAAAAAATATCTGGAATTCCTCAAGTCAAAATGGTCCTCACGATACTGTTCTTAATATTCAATTCAATTCAATTTATTTCCACAAAATAACATATAGTTACAAATATAAATTACATTATTTCTGAATATCATGATGTGGAGGAGGTCTACGGAAGCAAAGGCTTGATAAAGAAGACCCCCTTTACAAAAAGAATACAAAACGAAAGAAAG
>JAODFY010081882.1:0-11923 GCA_027580055.1 Paracaudina chilensis | reverse complement strand
ACTGCATGATACCTTACATCCCAAGCTCTTTGGATCCCCTGTTCTATGCATCCACAGGCTGAACATAATTCTCTTTGCATATTCACAATAAAAGCACATAGGAAGGCCCCCTTCACATTTCATTCCTCGTTTTTAAGCAACAACCTTTATAGAACAATTTTGTTCTTGATTTCCCTCCAGGTGGTTGCCCCGACCATTTCCAACCCCGCCTGTCAGGAGCAACTAGTGGAGGCGGCTAAGCTTGTGGCCAAGTCCGTCGAGAGGACAGTGGATTCTTCCAAGGTTAGAATAACTTCACAACATCAATTATCAATGTTTTTAAAGCAACAACGATCCAAATAATATCACGGTTGAAAATAAAAAAGAGTGGTGTGTACAGAACGGACACATGTTACTATATTATTTTATGTTGTAATAGTGCAGTCATACCAAAAAGTCCACAATTTTTTTTCTTCAATGGTTTACATTTGAGGAAGTCCCCTGAACATCCTACAAGAAGTAGTCCTGAATATATTTGCTTGCTTCAGATTTGCATTATTATAATTATGAAAAATCATAACGAGGACAGCATTTTTGCCAAAAACATAAATTATTTTTCTTTCCACTTCATATTCGTACAAAGAATGCAATATTTGTATAATTATTATTGATATGTAAGATTTAACCTAATCACATTATTTTGATTTAAATAACTTACAAATTATGTGACATATGCAAATTAGCCACCGTCATTACAACCAAAATCTAAATAATTGTATTCTCCTCTACAAATTTGTACGAAAGACTGCAATATTTGTATAATTAATAAATGATATGCACGACCTAACCTTATCACATACTTTAATTTTATGGTTGTAGCAAATTTCTCTTCCCCTGATTACTCAAACAGAATGCCACCGACGACGAGAACCTGCTGATGGATGTGGGCAATGCGGCCACAGCCGTGACCAAGGCCCTCAACGACCTACTGCAGCACGTCAAGCAGGGCACGGTGGGGCACAAGCCCGTCACCGTGTACGATGACGCCTGCGATAGGATCGTCGTGGCGACCGATAAGCTCTTCAGCAGCGTGGGCAATGCCACCGAGATGGTGAAACAGGCTAAAGTACTGGCTCAGGTAATGCCAAATTCCCCCTTTTGGTTACTTTAGTGGTATAAGGATGTTGAAGGAAGAATATGAAACAGTGATAAAAAAATGTGTAGGGCCACATGCTCGGGGCTAGCTCAAAACATGCACTTCCCTTCGTAAGCCCAACAAGTCTAGAACAAAATTAAAAAAATGTCACAGGCGCAGAGATGCCACTTATCCAACTTAAATCTGAAATCTAATTTGTTTTTACGGACCTTGGCAAAATTCCATTTTTAATTTTTAACCCGGCCAGGGCTATTTGACTTACCTGCCTATGACAATAGTATGTTACAATTGTTTATATTGTGTTTCTATATATTGATGTGTTATTGGACTACCTGCCTATGACAATGGATAAGCCTGTCAAATTGTACATGTATTTTCTATTGTGTTTCAATATATTTATATGTTATTGGACTTTAAATTTTTGGTTTGGGAAGCTGAAATTTTAAAATTTCACGGGACCATGGGCTTGTGGCGTTGACTCAGTTGGTAGGCTTGGCCTCCTCCAGACTGCTTAGTGATTTTCAGATATTTTCCCCCCGGAATGCCAGTGGGATGTCTGACGCTCTGAATATGTTTCGGTTGTCTCTTCCTCAGGCTTCATCTCTCCTGGTGGGAGCCATCAAGGGTGATGCAGAGGGTCTGGGCGACGGCGACTCGCAGCAGAAGCTTCTCGGAGCAGCCAGGGAGCTGGCAGATGCCACCGCCCGAATGATTGAGGCTGCCAAGGTGAGACATGAGGGCTCCAAATTAGGACACTCTGGGGGTGTGCTGGTGGGCTGTCAGTTTGGTAGTGCTTGGGCCGTTTTATTCCTCTATAGGCTCATGAGTCCAAACACACACAGTACAGTCACTATAGGACTACAATAGAACGTGTCCATGACTTTAGTGAAGTTTTTAAGTCAGGTAAATACGAGGGAAATGGAAAGCAGCATTGTCGCGACACCCTCGGGGAAAGAACCATGATAGTTGCATCTTGCATAATAGTATGATTGTTCTCTTGTTCACCTGGTGTACACCATCATATGGTGATCTTAGATAACACAGCTATAACTGTAAACAGAGCTGCATGCATGAGGAGCTTGAACACAACTGTGCTCCTCAAGACTTACAAGTGTCAGATACTCTGCCACCAAGAATAAGAATCAATTTCAGGGTCTTTGTTTTAATACTAGGATTACAAAGTAAAAGTGTTTCGCCTGAATGAGACCAGGAGAGGATATTAACTGCTCTCCTGAGGATTTTCATCTCAGTCGGGGGGCTTCCTTCACATGACTATAACATTCTCTACATTTTTTCCCCCCTAAATCCCCAACATCTTCATAAGTTGAGATTGGTGATAATAACCATTTGTAAGAAAATTTAAAGTTTTGATTCAGGGATTTGTTGCTTTCGGAGAATTAACCATGATTTTACAGGTGAGCTATACTACCCTCTCTTGCAATTTAACACATCTAGGCCTCTTGCTGTATATAGGGTTATTAATAACCGGGATGATTGAATGCAGGTTGATAGCGAACGAGGTGAAGTGGTTTGTACCCAGGGTGGTTTCAGTGATGCATGCTGGAGCTAGGCTCTTCCGCTTTGTGAATAAAACGGCTTCCATTGGTCGGGATATCAGTTGAAACAGCCGCCATGTTGGGCGAACCAGGATTTGACTGTGATTGTCAACCTCAGTGTTCTTGTAGTCATTTAGAGTGAACTTTTGTATTTATATGCCAAGGCATGCAGCAACAATAAATACACACCAGAAATATTGTTCAGAAAGGTTTTCAAACTTGATTTCACTAGCGCCACTTGGTTAAGAATCACCAGAGCCTGTCGATATATTTTTAGGGAGCCATTTCGTGGCTCAAGGGATCAAAACGAAGCCTGGAAACCTGGTCTAAAATCAACCTTGGTTTGAAGTCTGTAGTTTGCTCGGTAGTTGAACTCGGTAGTTTGACCTCGGTAGTTGAACTCGGTAGTTTGACCTCGGTAGTTGAACTCGGTAGTTTGCTTGTTTGTTGAATAAAAGTGCATGCTTTAGACACCCATTTATTTAAAAGGGAGGACTACTAACATACCACCAGTAGCACTTTGGAATTGGCAACTAAATCTCACCTTGACAGAATAATCTTGCATTTGTGGTTCAGTGGTATTATATATAACTCTAGAAAATTATATCATTGTTGTAATTCATTTCAAAGGAGCATTAGCATTGTGCTGGTAGGCATTAATTAAGGATTGGGAACTAATCTCATCTTGACAGAATGATTGTTTTGGAGTAGAACAAGAAAAGTTATGGTTTGGTTGATTTAACTTTCATCTGTGGTTTCTGAGTTGCTCATTTGAGAAGAAAGTACATCATTTCATATACCTAAAATGTAAGCTAAATATTTTCATTCGTATTATCATTTATTCTTTTCATATAATGAAAAGGTTGGTGGCGCTTGCAGCATAACTTGACAAAAAAACATTTCATTGATGTTCTATGGAAAATTCTGAAACACTTCCATTGAAGGTTTTTATCATCTTTAAATGCAATTATAAACACCACAACAACAAATTTTACCCTTACGATGAACCTGTAGGCTTTGCATGAATTTGCTACGCGCACTCCCCCATTGTTAAATTCTTTAAATTGTAACATTTGTGATGTTATTCAGTGATATTAAGGTTTCGGGTAAGACTTTTGGAATGGGTAGCACCATGATGGAGTGGGCATTTTGGTGATCAGGGATCCTGTACAAATATATTTTTGCTTTCCGATCGAGATACAAACCGCATCTTCATGTGCTAATGTTATTTACGCAGGGATGTGCTGGCAGTCCCAACGATGCCGCACAGCAGCAGAAACTGAGGCAGGCGGCGGAAGACCTGCGCTCTGCGACCAACCTCGCAGCGAACAACGCCCTCAAGAAGAAACTCATCACCAGACTCGAGGTGAGAACGGGATGCCCATGCAGTAGCATTTTGGCACTGCTTACAAACCAATCACTGATTATCATAATGAGTAATATTATGTGCTGTACATAAGCTTGCTCATACAGATATCTCCTATTGAAGGAAGTAGACTTTTGTTAACTTCATTTTGAACAAACCTGACCTATTTTGTCAAAGAATTCAGAGGTTCAGCAAATTTTTCTAAACGGAAAAGAAATTTTCCAACCTTTGTTCCCTTATGCTACATGCAAAGACGTCTAACCCTAAGCTAATTACCCAGAATGCACTATTTAACAAAAAATTCGCAAAAGAAACTCTCCAAAACCCTGTTTGGTCGGTGGGCACACCTAGGCTATTTTGCCTGATGCACATACGTCAGGAATTTGGTTAAAGATTTTTCATTGATCTGTTGATTTTCCTGTTTTTTTTGTATTCAGTTCATTGAGTTTATTTATGTATCGTAACCATAGAATCATCAGCAGATTCATTTGCAAAATAATTGTTTTAAGACTCTAATTTTTTTTATCCATGGCTGCTCGGACAAATCTGCAAGAAACCTTTCTTTCATTCTTCTCACCCAGAATGCAGCCAAGCAGGCGGCTGCCCTGTCCACCCAGAACATTGCAGCGGCGCAGGGAGTGGAGCACCACAACACCAACAAGAGCTCACAGCAGGAGCTCGTTGACGAGTGCAAGGTACAGAGATTTTATTTTAATTATAAAAGGGGACAAACGTCAGAGGGAGCTGATGGTATTGTTTGTGGGTGACATTTTTTTGCCAACCCCCTTATTAACAGTAAGAGTAATAGATCCCGTAAGGAGACATGTCCCCCCACCCCCTAACTTTTTGAGAACATTCTCATTGAATTTTCACAATGAAACCATTCATCCTGCACCACCACACTTTTGCAAATCCATTGGCATGATTATTTTCTGTCGAGTTTATGCAACATAGATATCTGTTGATAGGCTTTCGAACAAAATTCTCTCATAACAAAAAACAATTGCAATTTTATCCTCTTATTTTAATTAAACAATTGGCAGTCTACAAGTTTGAACCCCTTGTTCTCTGTAGGTCACTGCTGAGCACATCCCGGCTTTGGTCCATGGTGTCCGTGATTCTATGAACCAGCCTGACAGTACCAAGGCTCAAGTCAACCTGATCAATGCCAGTCAGAACTTCTTAGCTGTAAGTATTTAGCATTAACAGGCTTCTTCATCATGGAATTTTTGTGCAATTCTCATGCTTGAAATCCACTCATCAAACCAGCAGGCTCTGTGACATGTAAACTTTGCTTTACTGAGCCAATAAACCTTTTTCATATTTTGGAAGGAGGATGTATGGTGAGGACAGAAAATTGTGTAAAAGATCATTCAGTTTGTAGTGGTTTATATTATTGGTGTAACAGAAATCAAACGTGTGCCTAAAAGTCGGGAATCAGAGAATGAAATGTTTCAATTTAGGAAAAAAAATTGAAAAAGGAGAGATATTTTACAGGCTCATTTCTTTATTATCCTCAAAAAAAAACACAAAAAAAAATTAACAAGAAATTAGAAAAATAAATGTTCCAATATGTGTTTTGTCGATTGACACAACTAGGCTACTTACCTTAACACACAAATCACAAAGCTGATGAATGTTTCGTTCATGTTTTTTCTTTCTGTTAACTGTGTTCTATCTGACTTAAATCTTGTAAAACTATACATGAACCTTAAATGAAACTTGATCCCTACTATAATATAGGCTATTAGATGTATACATTGAATGGAAGCATGGTGTCTGCTCCGTTGACACATTTCCGTCGTCTTTTTCAGCCTGCTAACAATCTTGTGACGGCTTCCAGGGCTGCCGTACCAACCGTCAGTGACCCCGCCGCTGCCATGCAGCTGAATAACGTGTCCAAGAACTTGGCCAATGCCCTGGCGGAACTGAAGGCTGCATCTGCTAAGGTGAGCTGGAACTGAGAGATAGAAGTAATCTCTTGCAGTGGTGCCACCAGGGTGGTGGGTGAAGGGTGGGGGTGAAATTTATTTGTGCTTCCTGTGTGCCACATGAATTGGATTTGTAGTATTCACATATATTTGCCGATGCCCCCACCCCCACATAGCCCCTTCCCCCACATATCTCCTTCCCCCACATACCCCCTTCCCCCACAGACCCCCTTCCCCCACATACCCCCTTCCCAGACTAACTTCCGGTGTCCCCAGTCTTTAAGAATGTCGGGCGGCGGCACCGACTCTCAGTCAAGCTGTCTGTTCTACAAGATTGGCAGGGGTGTGTTAGGATTCACTTCCATTGTTTGTGCGTCTTGGGCAGTTGACTGTTTCGGGGTGATTTATGGGGTACATTTACATGCTATGGATCAGCACAAGTTAAGATTTTCAGGTTCATGTGCCTGATAGGACTCAATATTTTTATTGGGTAATGCAAGTAAGGAGGGTGGAGTACACAATTGGCCTGGATGTCGCTATGAGTCGGGGAAGAATATGGTGGTACTTTTAAATGTTTAGGAATAAACAGATTTATTAGTTTGAAGAAGGTTGAATGGGTTCATTTTCATGCAAGGACTCAACCTTATCAAGATTGTAGGGGTGCATGTATATTATAGGAATCAACATATTGACATGTATTGGGCATCATTGGAATTGAAAAAATCAAACAAATCAATCACACAATGTAGAAATGGTGCATTGTCTAATGACTTGAAAGGCAAAACTGACTGTTGAAAAATGTTTACATAAAACAGTTACCACATGCACTGTGAAAGGAGGCTTGGTGATTCTATACAGGTGTCCAAAATAGTTCATGGGTTTGATAATTTGAACTTTGATGATTTTTGTATTGGGAGGTGTACCAGGGAGGCATTGTTTCAAACTTCAGAAGAACTCTTGTAGATCGGAGGCCAGGAAAAAAATCTTTCCACAGAGAGTGATTAAGGAATGGAATGCTCGGCCTGAATCCATGGTTTTGTCGAGGAGTGTGAATGCTTTTACGAATCCTGTTGATCGTTACTTTACTGTCGATCAATACTTTACTGTTTGCGGGAGAATTTATGGTTTTCTGTGATACAGGGTCTTTTATGAGGACCTGTGTCCTTCCTGATCCTTATTCTACTAAAATTAACTATAAAAAAAGTGAAGAAAGGATGATAAGCAGGATAATTTTATACATTTTGTGCTCTGTTTTAACACATTTTTACATCTTAATCCAGACCAAGGAATTCATCTACAAACAGGTATTGCCCTTTGTTACATCTCTTCTTGCACCTGATGACACGCCAAATGTTTTGTTATTTTCACTCATCTTGGTTTATGTTTTTGCTGATGGAGATCTTTTTATTCACATCGGTGTATATGCCATTGGTCAAAGAGAAAACGACAAGGTTAAAGACAATCAATCGATGCTTTCCCGTCTCCGACTCTATCTTTTTATTCACATCGGTGTATATGCCATTGGTCAAAGAGAAAACGACAAGGGGAAGACAATCAATTGATGATTTCCCGTCCCCCGACTCTATTTTGTGGAGGAATATTTTGTTGTTCACTTTCGTTTCTGTTTTACCTGCTAGAGTAATATTGTGTTGATTTTGTTTCATTTATTGTATTTTTTTTAATTTTTAATATCCATAACTAGTAGACTCTTCCACTGCAACAATCATTGGAGTGAGTAGATGGCCTTACAATGGCATGTAAAATTAAATGAATATTCATTTTTAATAAGAAAGGCCTTTCTTGCACTGCATTTCAATTTTTATAAAAAACTAAAAAACAAATGCCTGTATCTGGTGTTAAAAATCATCAATATGTGACATAATACGTCCATAATTAGTAATCATTATCAGGGAAGCACATCTCACATTCTATTATGGTACAAATAAAATGATGAATATTAATGGTAATGGATATAATATTTAAGTTAATGCTAATATTGAATATTCAAATAAAGCTAACATTCACACTGTTTATGTATTCATATATGCCAGTGTTGCAAGTAAAAACATAAAAACATATAAATACATACACACAACAGGACTAACTACCCACCATCCTTGATTATAGCTTAGGGTAACTACATAGAGGAAAATGAGCTGTTTATATCTTGCCAGACCAACTTAGGATAAAAACAGTTAATAGTATGATGAGAACATACAGGGTGTCCTTGGTCCATGTTAGACAACAATGCATAACCAAATTAGGTTTAAGGAGAGAAACAATATATGTGAGGCAACTGTAGTTGGTAGATTTCACTCAGACATCGACCAACCTACAATTCCTGCCAAAATTAATGAAACAAATTTTGTGCCCCTCCCCCCCCCCCTGCCTTATTTAAAAAAAATCAGTTCAGGTTTCAGTTATAACTTTCAAATTATTTGAAATGGGTGAGGGATTTGTGCCCGTACATGTAAGATAGTATGGCCTGGTAAGGCTAATATCATACTATCTCTGATCAAAATTCTCAGACTATGGCTCGTGCAAGTACAGATTATATATAAGCAGATTCATACAATGTTAGAAAAATTTCTCTGGTGGCTGGAGCACCTGTTATTTTCTGTTTGAAAAAAAAAAAAAAAAATGTTTTTATACTTTTATATTGAAGCTTATTATATATTAAATGCAACACAACATCAGTAAGCACTTCACATAGTTCATATTTTTATTTTCTGTTGGTTTAACATGACCAGATAGATAGATAGTCTAATAGATAGATAGTAAGTCTTTATATAAGTTTAGGCCTTTTAGTTCAGCTATGATCTCTGCAGTGGGAACCAGCACACAGGGATATGGATTGGAATCAATTTATATATAATTGTTTGAACATTCATTCTCATGTGAGACATGTACGTTGCCTGCCAGCACTTGTTGAGTGAAAGTATCTATTTGGAGGCTTAATGTGGTTTAAAAAATGGTAAAAAACTAAGTGCATGATAGAATGGGTTTCTATATGGCCAGTTGAAGAGTTAATGCTAGGGGATACACTGGTTGGGCTTTATTACACCTGTCAGCCGGCTCATTACTGCAGATGGGCCGGTAGGGTACACCCTTGGATTATTGTTACTGATCACAGCTGATTATATTTATTCGGGATATATGTTAGGGGTTATTCAGCTGGTTCATTACTGCAGGTGGGCTGGTAGGGTCCACCCTTGGATTATTGTTACTGATCACAGCTGATTATATTTATTTGGGATATATGTTAGGGTTTATTAACTTGCAGCTGGCTCATTTACTGCAAATAGGCCAATATGGCCCAACAAAGTACATGCAGGTGGGCTCAAAGCCCCACCCTTCGATTGTTGTAACTGACCAAACCTGACTTTATTTGTTGTTAGGGATAAAAGGTGTCATTTATTTGTCCCAAAGCAGGACTTGCAGATGGTCCAGTAGGCCTACCCATTGGTGACTGAGCACATCTGATACAATTGTTGTTAAGGGAATACGGTTATGGTTTATTTGTTCCTAGCAGACTAATTTCTACATTACATGCAGACAGGCCTGAGCACGGCTGATTATGATTGTTTTAATTTTCTCATCGACCAGGCTCAAGAGGCATGTGGTTCCCTGGAGCTGGATAATGCTGTGGAGATGATCAGAGCTCTGAACGACGAACTCAGTCAGATGCACGACACTGCAGAGAGTGGGAAACTGCTTCCCCTCCCTGGCCAGGTGGTAAGAATTTACATGCTATGGAACTCCATAGGTTAAAGGTCATATGAAAAGAATCAATGACGTGACACTTTAGCAGCAGTGACTTGTCAGCTAGACAGATCTGACCGGTAGATTTTGGTCAATACATTATACCTGATTTGCTATCCCTCATTAGATCCTGTGCTTGAGCTGGAACCACAAGGTTAGGGAATGAGGATTAGTAGTGTGACCTTGCCCCCATCTCCCCCCCCCCCTCTGTGGTGTTGCCATGGCTACCAGACAGCTGCTTCAAAGTTCACTGAATCGGTTCCAATGTAGTACTTCTTCCAAAATTGTAAACATTCTCTCCTAGTGTTTTGTGAATTTTGTAAATATGTGAGTTTTGTAAATACTACAGACCGTAATCTGGTGTGTTTTTAGTTAGCTGTGGTTAGTTTGACATTGGCTAGCTGTAATGAATATCATATAATGAATATCATATAAATGAATATCATATAATGAATATCATATAATGAATATCATATAATGAATATCATATAATGAATATCTTATAAATGAATATCATATAATGAATATCATATAAATGAATATCATATAATGAATATCATATAAATGAATATTATATAAATGAATATCATGTAAATGAATATCATATAAATGAATATCATATAATGAATATCATATAATGAATATCATAAAATGAATATCATATAATGAATATCATATAAATGAATATCATATAAATGAATATCATATATTGAATATCATATGACTGAATATCATATAATGAATATCATATAAATGAGGTAAAAGTTGGACAAATTAGGAGATGGTGAAAAGCAAGTGACTCAGCCGGGAATGCTTGGAATTAAGCCTTGTTTCCCTCCAAGATGAGTAGAGTAGATTCAGGATATAGATTGGGTTAAAGCAAAGCCCTGACTAAAAGAAGCCTTGAATGATGGTAACCCTGCATGCATAGGATAACATTTGCCCCAAAGGAAAGAATATCTCAAGAAGTTAGTTATGTTGTAGATTTGTTGTCTCAAGAAGTAATATCCTGCATTATATACTCTTGAGGATTGGGTGGTGGCTCTTAATTTAAGACTTGACAACATTCTAATGAGAACAAAATGTAAAAGTTCTTTCTTAGGGTTATTTGGCAAATCCATGCCAGTGAACTTTGCATTTGTTCATGGTTTTGTCATAAAACTAAGAAACTGTTTGTGTCATTTGTTTTGAAAGCCTTCAAATTGTGCAGCCCAGTTAGGCAGCATGTCTAAGGGTGTCGGGGCTTCGATGGCCTCACTGCTCACATCGGCGGCTCAGGGCAATGAGAACCACACAGGCATAGCTGCACGTGACACGGCCAATTCGCTCAAGAACCTCACAGCAGCCGTGAGGGGCGTCGCAGCCACTACCAGCGACCTCGAATCGCAGCGCGCGATCATCGAAGCGGCCAAAGACGTGATGGACAAATCGACCCGACTACTGGAAGAGGCGAAGGCTGCCCTGGAGAATCCTAACAATCCAGAGAACCAACAGAGGCTGGCCCAGGTGAGATATTTTGGGTTCAAACTTTCAGTTTTAATTTTCACTTCCTTTGTATAATGACTGATTGGTTTTAATTCCCTTGGGTAATTGTTAGTCAATATCGTAAACTTGTTTCTATTGTTGTAAGTATGGTTTATTTGTGATGATTATTTGAGGCTGATTCATTATCTTAAAATTTTTATTGTCACAAGAAGAACGTAAAATGAAAAAGAAAAAGAATTTTAACTATTGAGCACTTTACTATATCTGGTATGCTCTATTGTTGGAACACAGTTTGATATTTAAAAAAATTTTTAAACTTAAAATGCATTCTAAATTTTGCTTCCTTTAATCAGTCTGCCCATCTCATAATATTGAAACTTTTATTTATTTTACATTTTAGATTTTGTGTAAATGTGGGCCTATCCTAATTGTCTTTTTGGTTCCTTGCGCTAGCAAAAGGAACCTATGTAGTCAGGTTCGCATGTGTGTGCATGTGTGCCACCTGGGAGCGCTCTAACTCTATATTGGAAAGGTGCATGGAAGCCATACTTAGGCTATAGATCCGCCATGGTGGAAACTATTGTTTTTGGTGCCCACAAAGGTCACCTAAGGTTATGGTCCAAAAACCCAAAATATTAAAACTGCAATAACTCCCATTGCCAAGGTGCGACAAGGTTGATATTTTGGG
>JAODFY010081771.1:0-11925 GCA_027580055.1 Paracaudina chilensis | reverse complement strand
GGGTGCACATGGGTCCACAATTGCTTGGACCATTTGGGCCCAAACTTGCTATGATAATATAATGTGTCATTGTCATACACCCATACGCAAGGAACCACAGTGCCCATTGGGCTCTTGTTATCAGTCCAGTTTCATTCGTCATTGTCCCCATCTGGCGGTACCACAAAGTACCCCAAAATACCCCAAAATGCCTCACTTCACCTGGGTGAAGTGAGGCATTCAAGGTTAATACAGGAAAGGATACAACAACCTGGCCTGGATTTGAATCTGCAATCCCTTGCATAACGAGCCCCGTGTCCTAACCACTCAACCACCAACAGCCAATGGAATAACTGGGGCTACTTACAAGGGACATCTTACCTCCTGGACAACATTACTTATGCAATTTATGTGCCAATTGACATCCAGAGTTGCAAAGGTCCCAGAAGTGAGTACTCCCTCTGTGCATGTGTTCCATTTTTGGAAGCGGAACTACCCTCATCACTGTTATTAGTGAGTGATTTGCTACATGCTTGGCACATCAGACCTGTGTATATATTAAGTCACCACACAGATATTAACCTCGAATAAGCCTACCATGAGCACTATTCATAACTTGAATCTCTTGGATGTCACTGTATTGTCCTTAGGTTTTTTCTTGATCTGGTGACCTTTGACTTCGGTGATGGCCTCCTCCTGCAGTTTACTGAAGAATGCTTTCGATGACGTCAGGAGCCGTTTGTCGGTGTTCTTGTCATCCTGCCAAAAAAAAATGCATGATATATGAAGGTAAGGATGACATATATCACTCTACAACAACAATAATAATCTCAAAAAAGTTTATAACAATTTAATACAAAATTAGCAATCCTTAAACTATAATCTTTTTTATCCTAACCCATTTACCAACCACTCAGAACCACTCTTGTGCCCAGGGCCGTAGCTATGGGGGGTGCCACCACTCCCCCCCCCCCTCTCCGGCTGGTAGATCAGTCGGCACACAGCGGGCAGTCGGCAAAAAAGGAAAAATGGAAAGAGAGAGACGGAGAGAGAGGGAGAGAGAGGGAGATAGAGAAAGAGGGGAGGAGGGGGAAGGGTGCATGGGGGTAGAAAAGGATCTGGATCACTGATTAAAACAGTCGAGACTATAATTTATTAATGCGATCCGACATGTGCATACCCATAGGCGTACGAGGCAGGGGGCAGACTGCATCCCACCCCCCCCCCCCTCAAAAAAAAATCCAGTGGACTCGAGATTCGGGTAGGTTGAAGCGACCTATTCCAACATTTTAATTTTAACACTGCATGAACCTACCATGTTAACTTCCGATATACTGTTGATGGAGGCAATCTCTATATCTATTCCAACGTTGATGGCAGGACCTGCAACAGAAAGAGCAAAATTCAGTCATACGAAAAAGGCGATTAGTTTCTTTAATTATGAAGGTGGATTTTGTACGTTTTTTCACCGTTATCCAGAAATGACAAAGTATATGCCACTGCGTTGAAAAATATTTTAAGTCCTAAACGTCCTTCCCCCCCCCCCCCTCTCCATTGAAACAGAAAAAGGCGGTTTAAATGTCGATTTCCGAGCTCTTTGATATTTCTGCACATAAAACTAAATTGCTAGGTTCCTAGGCTATGCGTATTCGCAGAATAGAATTCTTGCTTAAGGGGATCATTCCCAATTTTTTTTTGCATGATTCTTATTAATCTCGAGATAATCTAAAAAAAGCGGATATTGACCTTAAAATGCATATGCCTTTTTTTCGGTAAAAGAAAAGATTACAAGTCGGTGTCATTTTCGTTAGAACAACTTTTTCGTTATGAAAGGTTCGGCCGCCAACTTTCGATGTCTGACTCGGTTTGTGTCTTTATTAGGTGAATTCTTTTAATGACAAATTTAAGTGCGTTCTGTCGATTCTTTCATTAAGTTTCCAAGTTGTTTTAGCCGTTAGCGATTTACCTCAATGACGTCGCATAATTATCCATCTTTGAATTTTATGAAGGTAAAAAACAACTTCTAGCGAGTTTTTTTTTTTTTTTTGGTAACCTGTTTTCTGGAGTGGGATCGGGTTTAGGGCGATAATAATTTCCATATCAAGAACGAGATTCTGTATTTGGCTAGGTATATAGTCTAGGGTATGCCTGGTGATGAGGCAATGGGCATCCATGCCAGTTGCCTCTAATTATTTGCCTTTGTGTCTTATGAAGAGGCGTTAAAATATACACTGAGGATATGCATGGTGATGGGGCAATGTACATCCATGCCAGTTTCCTCCAATTATTTGGCTTGCACTTATATACACTGTTTCCAGATTAATACAATGTAATACAATGTAAATAATATCTGTGTAGTTTCCCTCACACGGGTTCCTTTTGGCCAGATATCTTGTTTGACTAATTGTCTGAGTGGAACATTGTTATTGAGATGATGATGATGATGATGGAGGTCATAGCCTTTAATTGTATTAGATTAATCACAGGAGAAGTGTATCCTCACATAGCAGAGCAAACATGTTGGGTACTGATAAGTCGGATGAAGATGAAGAGAGTTCCTTCGCCCCGTAAAAGGATACATCATCCTGTAAAGGATACTCTACTTTCACATAATATACTAAACAGGTTGCACATGGCAGATGGAGACCGGCACGCTACCTTCTTAGTGTACCTTACTAAATATATCACCATATAATTTCTATATGCCAATACACTTTTTTATATTCTTGGTATGTCTTCTTTTGGAGACGACATGTAGCTTTAATATTCGGGAATATATTTTAAACCCTCATGGCCAGCTACCTGGTTTCGCTGAGAAATAGGGATGAGTGTATTTTCTTGTTAGTGTATCCCAACATAACAGAGTAAGCATGCAGGGTATTTGGTATGCTTGAGGAGTAAGGAGATTACCTTCTAATTGCATATAGTTTATTCCTACTTTTTACTATCCGTTCACATAAACAGGTTCCACATGGAAACGGGCGCGTTACCTTCTTCACCGCGTCCCGTCTCTGTGCCAATACACTTTTTTTTTAACATTATTTGCATCGGGAGTATATATTTAAAAAAGGGAGGAACTATGTCAGAGATGATGGGAGACCTAGCCGTACTTCAACCAGATCACAGGGCAAATGGGGATAAGGAAATAACCCTAGTGTATCCCCACATAACATATTAAAGAGGTATTGGGTATGCCGGATGAAGATGATGGGAGTAGCTTACGAGTACAGAGAGTAAATAGGTTGCACATGATAAATGAACATGAAATTTGTGTACCCTCATATAAACAGAGTAAACAATGTACACACACAGGTGTCCAACGAATATGATAATAGTACACGCCCTGGTACATCCTCATATACAACTGGTTGTATATGACAGACGGGGACACTCACATAAATAGAGTAAACGGGTTGGCACATAAAATGCAATTTTTAAACCTGTCAACGCTTACACACATATATTTGAAATATATATATTTGAAAAATATGAGATATTTAAATCGTTATGGATCCATCTTGACCCTTGCATCAATAATTGTAAGTATATCAGATGAAGATGCATGTACTCTTCGGGGACAGATAGAAGAGAGGAGATGTATGTAGGTTGGTGTATTATCTTGTTTTTTTTTCATCACCAGGTGTATCTGCACCAAATTAGCATATTAGGGATTATCACTTACTATTACATGGGGGAAAGATTCTGCAGTACACGCCATATCAATGTGTCAATTGGATTAATTAACTAATTGTAAGCATTGGTTGGATTTAGAAATGGTTAAATCGTGGTAGGAAGCTGTAGATATATTACCTTAGAACATACATTGCTGGTAAACCTGTGTCATGAACTGCGGTTTGTGCTATGCCCCATGGAAGGCATTACAAGGTATTATATGCCTCGCCTGTGTTCCTGAGTTTGCGTTTCTGTAAGCTAAAGGTCATATTAAGACTAAAAAGCTACCGAAAATGACAATTGACGTCATGTATTGATTAATAGACCCATAAGTATATCTTGTTTATTTGATAAGATAAGAGATATGTGATATCTTATCAATATATTAATCTTCCTTTTGGGTAAAACGAGGGAGATTGGAAACGAAGGGCACTGAAAAAGGTGAGTCACGGGAACAGCCGACTACCTAAACCTAAACATTCCTCTAATTCCGCTAACCATCGCAAACCACATTCAACGAACCCACAATTATAATGGTTTAGAGCAGCATTGCCGTGGATACCTATTTGCATGTCCTTCGTCTATTTATTCGTTGTGGTATAATGTTGTATGCGGGATACTATGAGCAAGCTGGGGATTATTGGATCACAGTATTCATGGTAGGTGTAGCGCGAACCTATAATGCAAAGTTTAATTACGAAATAATTCCTAAGAGGGCTCCACCCGGCCGACAAAATTTCATTGCCACGCATTTTATTATATATGAATGGAATTATTCCGCCAAATTGGATTAGAATGTTTTACTTTAAAAAAGGCAGGATGAGAGCATAGGCGTTTTGTTGATGTCATATTTATAGGTCTGTCCGTGGAATTACCGTGGTACATTATTTAAACTGATGAAAGAGAATCATGGAAGAGACTAGCTGACTACTAATAAACTGCACTTTATCGAAAAATGCAAAATACATAATAGTCGACGTATATGTTCAGTACAAAATATCACACTGATTTCAGCTGGAGGATATCCCCCCCCTTCACCCCAATTCGGATATTATTTAATTGGCCTCGGACATATTGTGTTGAAATTTTCTTCGTAGTAGAGGTGTCAGTGAGGAAGATATGCTTTTGTTGTGTGTAACATCATCCGACTAACTCTCTTCTTTCTCTCTGACTCCCAATCCATTTAAGAACATGTCCTCTCAATGTAATTAGGAGGCGTAAAATTATTTAAGCAGACGCTCCATTTACCGTATCCGATATCGTGTGCGGTGGATCCCCCACAGTTTTGCAAACCACTATTGTTTTTTATGCTGTTTGCTTCCAACGTTAAAGTGACGTCTCACATTCGATGCCGTTTTAGGGGGAGATGGCTTCACAAGCATATTGCCTTGAAAGATAGTCTTAAAATGTTAAGGAAAATATGGTGCAAAATTATCCCACAGGATTGAAGAAAAACATATGTATATCTATTTTGCTGGAAGTCGTGATGTTTGAATTAGTGAAATTATCGACTGAGACAATCTCATGATATATGCAATTAATAAATCTTATTGTTATCTATGGTTACTTGGAAGATTGCAATTATATGAAATTATGCATTTGTCTTTACACATATTTTATTATGTCACTAAATCTTCATGCCATCAGTATATATATTTTGCAGGTGTTGTACCTTGACAGTCACTTAATCATCATTGGTTACTTACTGGCAAAACGGTTTTAATTTACCAAATGATACATGTGCTGTTCTTACTTTGACATTCCACATGTCACAACATCTTCTTATTTTCTTGCCATCAGTAGTTTCTTGATAGAAAGTAAAAAAGATTAATTTTAAATGCAATGACACATGTATTGTTTGTTTAATATTTCAGCAAGTCACTCAATCTTCTTTCTTGCCATCAGTTGATACTTGATGGCAAGAAAATTGTAATTTAAAGACATGATTCATGTGTTGTTACTTGACATTCCACCCTTTCTCACTAAATCTTCTTGCCGTCAGTTCTTACTTGATGGCAAGAAGGTTTGTAGTGACATTTACTGCAAGTGTATCTGAATCCGTTCTAGAATAAAACAGGGCAGTAACGGTTCTGGAAGTACGTTTTTCACCCCTTTCCAGATTGGACAAAGTTTTTCCTACTGCATTTCATGTTAATAGCGTTGTTCAGACGTGTTATTCTCATCTCCGCCAGATAACCCATGTCCGTTCATTTCTGACTAAAGATGCTACTGTCACACTTATCAATACCATCATTACAATCCGCCTAGATTATGTTAATTGCTTGCTTTTCGGACTTTCCATTGGCACAACTCGTAAACTGGAACTCGTTCAAAACAACGCTGCACGGTTTGAATGCATGAAAAGAAAACGAGATAATGTCACTCCACTACTAGGATAACTCCACTGGCTACCGATAGATTTTCGGGTAAAATACCAAATTAACCTACTCATCTACAAAGCACTACATGGCCTCGCCCTCTACTACCTGTATTGTCTCCTCACACCATATAAACCTATGATTTATAAATGTAAACGCTCCGAGCAGCTTCGCTGAACCTACGCTATATAAATATTCATTAATATTTGTAAATCAAACCAATGATGCGTGTGTTGTCTGTTTGATATTTTATAAAAGATAACAAGCACATTTTGCACTCAATATGCTTGCCATCAGTGGTTACTTGACGACATGAAGGTTTTAATTAAAATAAATGATGCGGGCGTTGTTTCTTTGACAGTCCCCGACAGTTACCGTCAGTGGTTACTTGATGGCAAGATGGATGGCAATGATACAATGATACATGCGTTGGTTGCAATGTTTTTAAATATTCTTGCCATCAGTCGTTATTTGATGGCAGGTTGATTGTTTTAATTGAAATAAATGATGCGCAGCGTCCATTTCCTTTGACAGTAGCTAAATTTCTTGCCACCAGATGTTGCCTAATGGCAAGAAGGCTTTAATTAAAAGACATGGTGCATGTCTTTAAATCCCCATACCTGAACGCTTTTGTTTTATTTTCTTTGTATTAAAGGCCCACATCCATTTTCCACAAGATAATTTCTGTACCCGGCCGGGTACAGTAATTCTGTAGTGGTCCATTTGAGCCAACTGTACCATACAATACCTAAGGTGAAGTTGGGAGAATGTTTACTGATCAGCTCAATTTCAGGGGGAGAGAAGAGGACCTTTAAGCAATGTGCAACAGAGAGTAGTATTTTGAGAGCTACATAAAATGAAAGCACCTCAAATGTTACACAAACATATCCATTACTGTTTTGAATGTAAATCGACTGTGAAGTTTTAACAATATAATGCTCTTTTTTCCTCTTTTTAGTTTCTGATGGCAGCCTGGGACGTAAAGATATCTAGATTATCAGTGATAGATAGCCTCTCAGGACCGACGGGGGTGGAGATGCAGTCACGTAATTTATTCAAGCTCGCGTTGGCTAAGAAGGGCGTAGGTGTATGTTTAATAAAAATATATATATATATAAAAATATAAAAAAATACGTATATCGTTTGCTTGTATGTATCGTTTATTTCACGAAGGAAATTTAGATCTAAAGGTTCCTTCAGTTAGTTATTATCCTTAAGATCTAAATCTCTGAATTTTATTGATAATACTTGTCTGGGAGCAAAAATAATCAGTACATCCTGATTCCTGGTTGTACATTCATAGTCAGCTGATCAATAGGGTTTAGCTACTTTCTACTTGGTGAGAGGCTGATATTAACCTTTGGTAAACAAAATAGTTACTCGTGTACTCGTGTTAGGCCTGGATACCAAAGTGGGAAATATTGCAGGCTGCACGAAAATAATGACCAGTACTATTGTCACGCAAATACCAACGGTACTCCCAAAGGAGAACGGGTACATCCTTTCTGCATCACGTCACGTGTGTACAATGGATAGCTGTAGCGATCCAGTCACTTTAAATATTACGGGTATTCTTTCTAAACATTATCCAAATGGTCACCAAAGATGCCGCCGCTGTTTTGAGTGGCCGTCAGAGGCAGCCTGACAGGGGTACTTATGATTATCGCGCTCAGACGGATGTAGGCAAAGTATGTATACCCCTTGACATGACATAGCCAACAAATCTTAAAAGTGTTAACAAGTGTTCAATGCGCCAGATAGGAAGTGTGTTTTTAATCATTTGGCATAATATTCGGTCCGTCCAATCCATAGATTACGTATGGAGGACGGAGCACAAATTAACAAGTTATGAAGCATGAGCCTATGGTATTACTAGACATAGACATGAGTTCATCTTTAGTTCATCTTTCACGATGGATAATCCTAGGCGTCAAGCAAAGGCGTACGAGGCGGGGGGCTTCGGGCACTCTGCCCCAACATTTGTTTTGAAGACCCAAGATTCGGGCAGAATATCTACCAAAATTAGAACAAACTACTGGCATTTCTTGTGTAATCAGTGTAACTATTCAATGAAAATTCTAAGTTAAATGTTTCAAGACTGTGCTGCCAGAATCTGATATAAATACAAAAATAAAAATATGGCGCGCTATACAAAAGGTATATGTAGTGTAACGTAGTGTTGTTTATAACATACATGTTACCAGTCAAGAGCAGCAGACCCTCATCCCTGCAGCCAAGAGCAGTATAGACCCTCATAAGCTTCATAAAAATGGGGGAGGGAGTATTACAATTCCAGATTACATCAGGTGGTATAGAAAGCTTTGAAAATGTGGTAGCAGAAGAATTCCAGGGGATTTCCCCACATCGTGAGTGATCTATACCGGCGCAAGGAGCGAAAAAGATGATTGCACCCTTACAACATAGGACCTAAACATATACATACGAGCGCGCGAAGATGTTGGCCACAAGGAGAAGAGTCTGACACCTACTTGCTCCTCAAGCTGAAAATGTAATTGCCCGTCAACTGTTTACGCAGGGTACGGGTTTATCTGAGGGAATGTTTACAGAGTGACAAAATTGCCCAGTCAGTGCCGTGGGTAGTTAGCTTTCAAAATACGGGGAACAAGTTTGGTGTGGCATTTTAAAAACATGAATGGCACCCGTGCAGGTTTTGCGCACTATTTGCCCAAGCTCAGCACATGCGGCAACCCGCGCGAAATGTGTATACTTCTGTACTACGATCCACGTGCACATCATGTAAACCATGTATCCCAGTCTTGACGTTATATGCATTGCTATAATGTTATGCTGGTCTCGGTTTTATATTAATTTCATTAAGAATTTGGAATTATGTTTTTGGCTATTTGGGACACCGTTTTCTATTTTTGGTAACCGTTTTGATTATATAGATTATATTTCTTTATTGAAATCCGACGTTTTGTTATTCTAAGTAGGCCTACTGTTTTGCCATATATGTTATAGCCTTGGCCGTTAGATCAATCAGAAATATCCTTGTAAAAATGCATCGGCCCAAAATAGATCTGCATAATATGTAATATAAATATTTATATTCTGCTCGCGATTTCTACACATTATGCCTCATCGTGACACCGGGTTATCGTTGCTAACGTGACAAGCATCGTTATTTCGTTGTGATGTCAAATTAACCGTAATACGACAACGTGACAATTCAAATAATATTACCGGCCAAGATATTAATTGAGTTAAAGTTAAGGCGATTGCATGTCAAAAGGGCGTAATTTGGTTCAAATCTCGATTGAGTTAATTACATGAACTACACTTCTCGCAAGTCCGCCCAGGATCATAGGTATTTGTACGACTGTACGTATATCTTCACTGAGCTGTATGATATTTTACGCTGATTTATAAAAAACGTGTACACGCAGTGAACCGTACCACATACATTCTAATCTATCATCCGATCAAGATGGCATAGACTTGAGTCTTCAGAGGTATTGACTGGAGGCGAGTCATTATAGAGACACTGACTGGAGTCGAGTCTTTAGAGCCTCACTGACTGAAGTCGAGTCTTTAGAAGCACTGACTGGAGTCGAGTCTTTGGAGGCACTGACTTTTGAAGTTTGCCAACCGGAAACTCGAGTCGATTCTTTTAGAGGCAGTGACTCGAGTCGATTTGGGTCATTCGAAAAGTGTGACTTGAGTCGGACTCGAGTAATTACAACACTGCAAAAGTGTTTGAAAATAATGTATTATAATGAATGTTTTACAGTCCGGACGTGAAGTTATACTCAAATCTGATTTAGTAGAAATATGCGTGCAAGAAAAGTTCTCTGTTAGTCCTTTAGACAAAGCATAACCTACTCAGAATAATGAGGTTGAATAGGCCCAAACGCCCAAACATGAGCCTACGTATTGTAACATGCCCGCATCAACAATAGCGAAAAACCAATAGGGAAAATGAAAATTAATTATGTAAAAACTTTGCAGAACATATCACTATTTTACACCTAAGCCTCCTTAAAAGACGAAACTTTCTCAAAGGGAATGGAGACACGAAGCTAGGAGCTTACAAAGGGGCGTGACACCCCTGCAGTAAAAGTCGGTGCGCCTAAAAAAAAATAGGTCTAAACCTGGCAGAAGATTGACCTGTCTGAGACAAACATACATGTTTTAATGCGCCAACGATGAATTGTGCAGCCGTGGATAATATGTCTATTCAATTAGAACACAACAATTAGAACACAAACTAAGGAGTAATATCAAGTAACGAGTTATACGTATTATTTTAATTCGGTATACCAAAGATTTTTTTTTTTTGTATCATTATATATATTATATTCTTTCAATCCATAGAATACAGCTAAAACACAAAGTAACGAGTTAATTTCATTAAGAATTTGGAATTATGTTTTTGGCTATTTGGGACACCGTTTTCTATTTTTGGTAACCGTTTTGATTATATAGATTATATTTCTTTATTGAAATCCGAAGTTTTGTTATTCTAAGTAATTGGAAGTAATTATTCAGTAATTGGAACACAAAGTAACGAGTGAAGTATATACGTATGTGCCCCAAAATAATTCGTAGCATTATATATTGTACTCATCACATTTCTATAGGGTATGCTATAGAATTCTATACAATATTTTCGTATGGGTTTAATATAATACACTATGTGCACGTACACTATTCTTTTGCAGTAAAGTTTGCTTCATTTTCGTCATATGTTGACATATTTATTGATCGATCAGTTTTTATGATATGAGTCTTTCAAAGTCGTTACGTCATGCATAGGGTATATAATACTAGTGGTGCCGGCATAGGGGGCACGTGCCCCCAATCATCTTTTGACAAAAAATTGCCTGAAAATTCGTAGGGGGTGGGGCGAGATGAGAATTTCCTTCCAAACATGACAAATATAGCACCAAATCGGATCTGATCATGATTATTCTAACCATTTAACCAAACTACTTCAACTACAAGTCAATTGTTTGATTCATGAGATCTCAAAATAAAGGAGGTTTAGAAGCTACTTGCACGGTATGGAAAGTGTCATTTCCGGCGATCTAGGAGGTATGTATACTTTACCAAATTTTCTCGATATGTTACACGCAATCCGCCCGACATATTTGCTATGGTCGCTTTTAATTGCTTATGTTGCAATGGCTAAATAGTGTATTAACTTTTGTATTTAGGACAGAAAACATATATATAGCAAAAGAAAATGGCCCCTGGTCCACATAAAAATGTAGCCCCTAAAATATTCCTGATTTACCCTTTTTTTGCGTGTAAATTTGTAAAATATGCATACAACTGACCTGGGCCTGGGATGTGCCATTTCCCGGTAACCTGGGAGGCATTTTGGCAAAAATTTCTACGCGCAGATCTTGTAGATCACAGCTTCTCAAAATTTAAGGTTAGCCACGCCCCTGCTCCCAGGACACAAATTAGTAATACCATTTTGGATCGTGCCCCCGCCCCCAATCATAGTATCCTGGCGGCGCCCCTGTATAATACGGCCTCGCCGCAATGAAGATCTGTACTTCTTTAACATAGGTACAACAGCAGACTAGTCAAAGCAGCCGCGCTGTTTTAGTGGTACTTGAAACTGTCTCTGTACCATTAGGGGCGACTGTTTAGCGCTCTTATTTATGGTCAGCATGTCGGATGATGTCAGAGGATACACTCTTCATATACTAATAATAATATTGAGGGATTAATTTAAAATAACAAACATTCAAACTGAATGACCTTCCCCGAGCATGATAGAAAATTGCTCGAGATGAGATGTACCAAGACTGTACCATCTCAAATTTCTCAAAAAAATACTATTTATCCCCTATTCCATTTCATTTATTCCATGGATTTTGAAACTGCGAATGAATTGTACGTCCCCACCCCCCAACACTCTCCA